>QRFJ01004996.1:20018-169635 GCA_006176705.1 Cocos nucifera | reverse complement strand
AAGATCTCCCTAACAGAGTGATAATCCATTGATAGCATTCCCGATCCCAGTTCCTACAATGAAATGTACAGCCAACATACACCTCAGGATTCCATATGGCTAGGAGACCGAGTAATGTGTAGTCAAACTATAACACCCTCAAGGTGAACTGCCGATGCATCTCAGGTCAAAGAACCGGACACACTACTCAGCATCGAGTCATCATTGACGAGAAGGTAGATTTCCTATGACTACTCGAGGTGGTCACGCTCAGTGCCCTCGTTCTCTAACGAGTACTGTACTCTCGCTCCGGTGTCTCCACACCGTAGACTCAAGACTCATCTACTAAAGAGAAGCATCGTACACCAACCTTCCGGATCAATCACCATCCTCATGATGATCCTATGTCGGAGCTGTTTATGAGTTAATAATGATTATTCATGTCTTAAATTTTCAACTCTTGAAAATATGAATTATCATTACCATTAACTCAAAGGAGTATCACAGACCTAAATACACATGTGTGATAGAAATAACCCTTTCATTAATTATAGTCATTACAATTTTGCCTAATAGACATGTGTGCCATTCTGGCTTCTAGGGCCATATGCTAACACTAAGCCACTGTATCCAATCGACAACAATCAACCCCGAAAAGGGCCCGCACATCTACAATGGTGGAAGACCTCAGACTTAATCTTTTCTTAGGGAGAATTGATTTAGGTCTCATTAAACTAGACTTATCATAGTCATAACAATTATGACTAACCTAGTGGCATGGGTTAGCTCGGATTATTGACCACCTCAGATCAGAACTGTGTCAACAGATATGGCCAGGTAAGTGAGACCGGTGGAAGGAATATGCCATTAACTCGTACAAGAATGCATTCAGGTCGAGTAGCTTCCAATTAAAAATCAGTCGGTCGTATGTGCCAAACTTACCTTAGACACCAAATTGTTGAGTCAGAACCAATTGGGTTAGCCTACAATCCAGACTCTAACCTCTGAGCCTAATTAGGTCTTGCTTGATCGTGACTCGATCTTGACCCAGACTTAATCCTATTAGGCTGGTCAATTTAAGCATTGTTGATCCCATCTAACCAACTCTTGATTCGGTTTGATCAACCGCTTAGACCTAATTGAGCTACCCAAGCCGAAACCCAGTATTATGAATATGTCTTAGATCTGAAATTCTCAATTTTAGACCTAATTAATATTTCATAATCTTAATTTTTTAATTAAGTAGGGTTCATAAACAAAATATGCACAATAAATCCTAGGGTTTCAGGATCTAGGGTTTTGCATAGAAAGTAAGTTTTGGGTTTCTGATTAAGGATGAACGCACAGCACCCTACACATCATAAGAACACCCCATCGAATGGGAAGAGAGGGCCTTTAAATCCTTCTTCGTTCTTATGACCGGACGGCCAAGAGGAACGCCTTAATCAGGAACATGTAATACTACAAAAATAGTTTTAGATCTATATCATATATCTCATATACAAATTAGATCTAATCATGGCATATTTTGCATACATCTCATGTATCGAATCATGCATATTTTTAGATCTAAATTATCTCATAATAATCTAAAAAATTAGATTTAAATTGATCTAATCAAAATAAATTCTAATCTAGATAACTATGTAGAACTATTCTACAACTAGTCTAGACACATGCATCAATCATATCTCATATGATGTTTAAAAATTAAATAATTTTTATTTGCTATTTTTTAGATGTTATTATAATAATTATAATATCAAAAAATAGTAAATAAATAGATCTAAAATATGATTTAATCAAATTAAATTAAAAACATGCAAGACTATTCTATAGAACTATTCTATTTTAGAACTAGTCATGCATATTTTCTAATCTTAGATCCAAATTATTTAATTTTAATTTTTTTCTATTTTAGATCTGATCACATCTCATGTGACATCTTGAAAATCACTTATTTTTTAATTAAAATAAATTTAAAATCAGATCTAAATACTTTTAGAACCTTGGCTCTGATACCAGTTGAAGGAAAAATCCTGATTTTCCGGACCAGGTTCGTTCAGATCTGATCAGATCAAGAGATATATTTTCAAAATTTTTTTTCTTTGATCTAGATCAGATCTAAGATATTTTAGATCTAATTTTTATTATTTTAATAATTAAAATAAATTTAGATAAATTAAATTAAATTTAATTTACCTTGAAGTGGGTAATCCTATTATCCCGTTGATGATCCTGTAAGCAGCGGAAGGTTCTGGATCTAGCCACGCAAGTGCCTGGCCTCTACCGGTATCCACTCAGGCTGGATCTAGAGATCCTCTTCTTCTCTATCATGTCTCCAAAAATTAGATCTGGATCTGATCTTGGAGGATCTTCAAAACTACCTTTTGAAGATCAGCAGTTGTCCTTTGCAGCAGCGCAGCCTTCTAGCTTTCAGTCGCCTTTCTTTCATCTGGATTGCACCAACCAAGGATCCAAAACACTTTTGGACGTGGAGAGGAGAGGGAGAAGGTGGGTTTGGCATGGAGGAAGAGGGGAGAGGCAGCCTTGGGGCATGGAATTTCAATTCTCCAATCTACTTTGAGTTGGGCGTAGGGTCTTATTTATAGACTATCTGTGATCCAACTCCTCTTCTTCCCAACCAATCACAACTCTTTGTGAAATCAGATCTAAATCTGATTGGTGGAATAGAGTCCCTTGGATTCCTCCTTAGAGGTGCCTAAGATCAGTCAAAGTTGGTTCTTAGGAGAACTCTAATCGAAATCCAAAAAGGAAGATGGAGTCCCTATCCAACAGGGACTCCTGGCGCCTCCAACTTGGGCACACGCCAAGGGTGGCGTGCGCCCTCCTCCTTGCCAGGTTCTGCCAGGCCAGGAGGGGGACAGGCCCCCACCAGCTCTCCAATAGGTGCATGACATGTGGACAGAAGTCAAAGTGTCAATGGTCAACATTTGACCAGTCAAAGGTCAGACTTTTGACCAAAGTCAAAGAACGAGAAATGGCAGGTGACCAAAAATGGTAGGTAATGTCTTACAAAATAAGACAACCTTTTCTGAACTTGGACAAGCTCCAGTCAGACCATATGAAGGCCTCTGATTGAGCACAAACTCCTTTGGCTCAGTCAGGACAACTATTTATGATAGTAAAAGAAGAACGTTAGGTTCAATCGAGTGCTAGCACGATTTCCTTGAACCTAATTGAATCTCATTCAGATCAATTGAACTGGATCAGTTCAATTGATGATCACCAGATTCAAACCCTTGTTTGTGTGACCCAGTTAGGTTCAGTTTCTGTATGGTAATGGGATATGTCATGATCTCTATCATCGACATCATCGAAACTCCTTTCGATGGATCAGAACTCTTCTGATTCGAACAGCTAGAATGATCGATCATCTAAATCATTCTAATTGCTCCCAAAATCCACCAGTGACACCTAGCAGTATATGGTGGCAACCCATCAGAGCTGAATGCGAACCTCTTGGTGCAGCTACCTGTGTGATTAAGTTCTTCTATCTTGAGCCCCGATCAGATTAGGGTTAAGGTGAACTCGTCAAACCCTAGTCTCTGTCATATGATGTAATCATTCGATTCAAGTCCGATGTGAAAACCTAAATAGAAACTCTTTCTATTATTTCACTCTGCCATGGCCATGGGCTTCTGGACTTGATTCTCATGATCATCATAGGGCTGCTCCTCTACCACCGAGGTAGATAGATTCCATCTTGATGCAATCCAGTTCCTACAATGAACATGCTATAGCCAACATACACCTCAGGATTCCATATGGCTAGGAGACCGAGTAATGGTGTAGTCAAACTATAACACCCTCAAGGTGAACTGCCGATGCACCTCAGGTCAAAGAACCAGACACACCACTGCAGCATCGAGTCAGTCATTGACGAGAAGGTAGACTTCCTAATGACTACTCGAGGTGGTCACGCTCAGTGCCCTCGTTCTCTAACGAGTATCTGTACTCTCGCTCCGGTGTCTCCACACCATAGACTCAAGACTCATCTACTAAAGAGAAGCGATTGTACACCAACCTTTCCGGATCAATCACCATCCTCGTGATGATCCTATGGTCGGGAGCATTTTATGAGTTAATAATGATTATTCATGTCTTAAATTTTCAACTCTTGAAAATATGAATTATCATTACCATTAACTCAAAGGATGTATCACAGACACTAAATACACATATGTGATAGAAAATAACCCATTTTATTGATTTATAGTCAAAATTATAATTTTGCCCCTAGAAGTGTATTACAAGTGTCAGCCAATTCTGGCTTCTAGGGCACATATATCTAACACCTCCTCCAGCTCTTTCAGTCATTTCTATAGGAGCCAAACTCCTTTGAACTCCTCTAGTGGATCTTCAGAGCCAAACCCTCCCAACTCTCTTTAGTCAGATTCTTTCAGGAGAAACTCTTCCGAACAACTATCATGGGGATAAATCCAGCTTCCGTCGAAGTCCAGTCTGATGCTTAGCCTAATGCAATTGGTAATCACGGAAGAGCTTCAATCCAAAATTCTTCTTCCAATGGCCGAACCCCAGCCGATCTCCTCCATGAGCCAAACTCCTTTCGAATTTCTCCTTCAGTCAGATTCCTACAGGAGCCGAACTCCTTCCTGATTTCTCCTTCTATCAGATGCCTCTAGGAGCCAAACTCCTTACGGACTTCTCTTTCAATCGGATTCCTCTAGGAGATAAGATCTTCTTTAACCTCGCTTGGAGATAAGATCTCCTCCAAGCTTCTACGTCAATAAAAGATAAGATCTCCTTCAACCTCGGTGGAGGATAAGATCTCTTTCGAACTTCAACATCTACGTCAACAGAAGATAAGATCTCCTTCAACCTCATCTGGAGATAAGATCTTCCTCGAGCTTCAACGTCTACGTCAATAGGAGACAAGTTCTCCTTCAACCTCGATTGGAGATAAGATCTTCCCCGAGCTTCTACATCAATAGGAGATAAGATCTCCTTCAACCTCGACTGAAGATAAGATCTCCCCAGCTTCAATCTACGTCAATGGAGAAAAGATCTTCTTCAACCTCAACTGAAGATAAGATCTCCTCCGAGCTTCTACGTCAACAGGAGATAAGATCTCCTTCAACCTCGGCTGGAGATAAGATCTCCTCCAAGCTTCAACATCTACGTTAATAGGAGATAAGATCTCCTTTAACTTCGGTTGGAGACAAGATCTATTCTGAGCTTCTACGTCAACATGAGATAAGATCTCGTTCAACCTCGATTGAAGATAAGATCTCCTTCGAGCTTCAACGTCTATGTCAATAGGAGATAAGATCTTCTTCAATCTCGGCTGAAGATAAGATCTCCCCCAAGCTTCTACATCAACAGGAGATAAGATCTCCTTCAACCTCGGCTAGAGATAAGATCTCTCCCGAGCTCCAATCCTTCAATAAGAGATAAGATCCCCTCCGAGCTTTAACTTCAACCTTGGCTGGAGATAAGATCTCTCCCGAGCTACAATCTGAAAGGATGCAGAGCCTGAAAAAGAACTTCAACAGTCATCTTTTTTGTACTCCCTTCCTTCGAATTTTGAACTCGGGAGTGTGGAGACTATTATTGGAGAAAAATCCCGCTCCCGCCAAAGTCCAATCTAATGCTTAGCCTAATGCAATCGGTAATCATGAAAGAGCTTCAAACCAAAATTCTCCCTCCAGTAGCTGAATCCCAACCGATCTCCTCTAGCAGCCAAACTCATTCAGGAGCCAAACTCCTTCCACACCTCTCCTTCTGTTGGATTCCTATAGAAGCCAAACTCCTTTCGGACCTCTCCTTCAGTTGGATTCCTCCAGGAGCCAAACTCCTTTTGGACCTCTCCTTCAGTCGGATTTCTACAGGAGCCGAACTCCTTCTGAACCTCTCCTCCAGTCGGATTCCTTCAGGAGCTGAACTCCACCCAGACTTCTCCTTCAGTCAGATTCTTTCAGGAGTCGAACTCCTTCCGAACAACTATTATTGGAGATAAATCCTGCTCCCACCGAAGTCCAATCTGATGCTTAGCCTAATGCAACCAGTAATCACGAAAGAGCTTCAACCTATAATTCTTCCTCCAGCGGTCGAACCCCAGCCGATCTCCTTCAAGAGCCGAACTCCTTTTGAATTTCTTCTTTAGTTAGATTTCTACAGGAGTCGAACTCCTTCCTGATTTCTCCTTCTGTCAGATGCCTCCAAGAGCTGAACTACTTACGGACTTCTCTTTCAATCGAATTTCTCCAGGAGATAAGATCTCCTTCAACCTAAGTTGGAGATAAGATCTCCTCCGAGCATCTACGTCAATAAAAGATAAGATCTCCTTCAACCTCGACAGGAGATAAGATCTCCTTCGAGCTTCAACATCAATATCAACAGGTGATAAGATCTCCTTCAACCTCGACTGGATAAGATCTTCCTCGAGCTTCAACTCATGTCAATAGGAGATAAGATCTCCTTCAACCTCGGTGGAGATAAGATCTCTCCAAGCTTCAATGTCAACAGGAGATAAGATCTTTCTTCAACCTCGATGGAGATAAGATCTCCTCCGAGCTTCAAGTCTACATCAACAGGAGATAAGATCTCTTTCAACCTCGACTAGGAGATAAGATCTCCTTCGAGCTTCAACGTCAATAGGAGATAAGATCTCCTTCAACCTCGGCTGGAGATAAGATCTCCTCCGAGCTTCAACATCTAACGTCAACAGGAGATAAGATCTCCTTCAACCTCGACTGGAGATAAGATCTCCTCAGAGCTTCTACGTCAACAGAAAATAAGATCTCCTTCAACCTCGCTGAAGATAAGATCTTCCTTAAGCTTCAACGTCTATGTCAACGGAAGATGAGATCTCCTTCAACCTCAACTGGAGATAAGATCTTTTCCAAACTTTTATGTCAACAGGAGATAAGATCTTCTTCAACCTCGGTTGGAGATAACATCTTTCCTGAGCTCCAACCCTTCAACAAAAGATAAGATCTCCTCCAAACTTCAATTTCAACCTCGGTTGGAGATAAGATCTCCCTCGAGCTTCAACCTGAATGGGTGCAGAGTCCAAAGAAAGACTTCGATGGTCATCTTTTTTGTACTCCCTTCCTTCGAATTTCAAACTTGAGAGTGGAGGAACTATTATTAGGGATAAATCTTGCTCCTGCCGAAGTCCAATCTGATACTTAGCCTAATGCAACCAATAATCACAGAAGAGCTTCAATCCAAAATTCTCCATCCAGTGGCTGAACCCCAATCGATCTCCTCTAGCGGCCGAATTAATTTAGGAGCCAAACTCCTTTCAGACCTCTCCTTCTGTTGGATTCCTACAGGAGCCAAACTCCTTTCGGACCTCTCCTTCAATTGGATTCCTCCAGGAGCCAAACTCCATTTGGATCTCTCCTTCAGTCGAATTTCTATAGGAGCCAAACTTCTTCCGAATCTCTCCTCCAGTCGAATTCCTCTACGAGCCAAACTTCTCCCAGACTTCTCCTTTAGTCAGATTTCTTTAGGAGCCAAACTCCTTCCAGACTTCTTCTTCAGTCGGATTCTTTCAGAAGTCGAACTCCTTCCGAACAACTATTATTGGGGATAAATTTTGCTCCCGTCGAAGTTCAGTCTGAAGCTTAGCCTAATGCAACCAATAATCATGGAAGAGCTTCAATCCAGAATTCTTCCTCCAATAGTCGAACCCCAGTCAATCGGCTCCAGAAGCCAAACTTCTTTTGAATTTCTCCATCAATCAGATTCCTATAGAAGCCAAACTCCTTCCTGATTTCTCCTTCTGTCAGATGCCTCTAGGAGTCGAACTCCTTACGGACTTCTCTTTAAGTCGGATTCCTTCAGGAGATAAGATCTCCTTCAACCTCGCCTAGAGATAAGATCTCCTCCAAGCTTCTACGTCAATAAAAGATAAGATCTTCTTCAACCTCGATTAGAGATAAGATCTCCTCCGAGCTTCAACGTCTACATCAACAGAAGATAAAATCTCCTTCAACCTCTTTTGGAGATAAGATCTCCCCCGAGCTTCAACGTCTACGTTAATAGGAGATAAGATCTCCTTCAATCTCAGCTAGAGATAAGATCTCCCTCAAGCTTCTACATCAACAAGAGATAAGATCTCCTTCAACCTCGACTGAGATAAGATCTTCAGAGCTTCAAGATAAGATTTCTTCAACCTCGATTGGAGATAAGATCTTCTTCGAGCTTCAACGTCAATAAGGAGATAAGATCTCCTTCAACCTCTGCTGGAGATAAGATCTCCTCCGAGCTTCAACATCTACGTCAGCAGAAGATAAAATCTCCTTCAACCTTGGTTGGAGATAAGATCTTCTTGGAGCTTCTACGTCAATAGGAGATAAGATCTCCTTCAACCTTGACTGGAGATAAGATCTTTCCTGAGCTTCAACGTCTACATCAACAGGAGATAAGATCTTCTTCAATCTCAACTGGAAATAAGATCTCCCTCGAGCTTTTATGTCAATAGAAAATAAGATCTCCTTCAACCTCGACTGGAGATAACATCTTCCTCGAGCTCCAACCCTTGAACAAGAGATAAGATCTCCTCCGAGCTTCAACTTCAACTTCGATTGGAGATAAGATCTCTCCCGAGCTTCAATTTGAATGAGTGCTGAGTTCAAAAAAGAACTTTGATAATCATCTTTTTTGTACTTTCTTCGAATTTCAAATTCTAGAGTGAGGAGACTATTGTTGGGGATAAATTCCGCTCCCACCAAAATCCAATCTAAAGCTTAGCCTAATGCAATCGGTAATCACATAAGAGCCTCAATCCAGAATTCTCCCTCCAGTGGCTGAACCCCAACCGATCTCCTCCAGCGATCGAACTCATTCAGGAGCTAAACTTTTTTTACACCTCTCCTTCTATCGAATTTCTAAAGAAGCCGAACTTCTTTCGAATCTCTCCTTCAATCGAATTTCTTTAGGAGCCGAACTTCTTCTGGACCTTTCCTTCAGTTGGATTCCTTCAGAAGCCGAACTCCTTCCAGACTTCTCTTTCAGTCGGATTCCTCTAGGAGCCGAACTCCTTCCAAACTTCTCCTTCAGTCAGATTCTTTCAGGAGCCGAACTCCTTCCAAACAACTATTATTGGGGATAAATCCCACTCCCATCAAAGTCCAGTCTGATGCTTAGCCTAATGCAATTGGTAATCATGGAAGAGCTTCAATCTAGAATTCTTCTTCCAGCGATCGAACCCCAGCCGATCTCCTCCAGGAGTCAAACTTCTTCCAAATTTCTCCTTCAGTCAAAATCCTACAGAAGCCAAACTTCTTAATTTCTTCTTCATCAGATGCCTCCAGGAGCTGAACTTCTTATGCACTTCTCTTTCAGTCCAATTTCTCTAGGAGATAAGATCTCTTTCAACCTCGATTGGAGATAAGATCTCTTCCGAGTTTCTACATAAATAAAAGATAAGATCTCCTTCAACCTCGGTTGGAGATAAGATCTCCTTCGAGCTTCAACATCTATGTCAATAGGAGATAAGATCTCCTTCAACCTCATCTGGAGATAAGATCTCTTCTGAACTTCAATGTCTACGTCAACATGAGATAAGATCTCCTTCAACCTCGATTGGAGATAAGATCTCCCCTGAGCTTCTAACGTCAACAGAAGATAAGATCTCCTTCAACCTCGACTGGAGATAAGATCTCCCTCGAGCTTCAATGTCTACGTCAATAGGAGATAAGATCTTCTTCAACCTCGACTGGAGATAAGATCTCCTTCCGAGCTTCTAACGTCAACAGAAGATAAGATCTTCTTCAACCTCGACTAGGAGATAAGATCTCCCCAAGCTTCAACATCTAACGTCAATAGAGATAAGATCTCTTCAACCTCGATTGGAGATAAGATCTCCCGAGCTTCAACGTCAACTCCTCAACCTCGACTGGAGATAAGATCTCCCCTGAGCTTCAACATCTAAACAGGAGATAAGATCTCTTTCATCCTCAACTGGAGATAAGATCTCTTCCGAGCTTCTACGTCAATAGGAGATAAAATCTTCTTCAACCTCGATTGGAGATAAGATCTCCCCCGAGCTCTAACCCTTCAATAAGAGATAAGATCTCCCCCGAACTTCAACTTCAACCTCGATTGGAGATAAGATCTCCTCTGAGATTCAATCTGAACGGATGCAAAGCCCAAAAAAGAACTTCTACAGTCATCTTTTTTGTACACCCGTCCTTCGAATTTTGAACTCGAAAGTGGGGGGATTATTGTTGAGGATAAATTTTGCTCTCATCAAAGTTCAATCTGATGCTTAGCCTAATGCAACCAGTAATCACGAAAGAGCTTCAATCTAGAATTCTCCCTCCAGTGGCTGAACCCCAATCGATCTCCTCCAGCGGTCGAACTCATTCAAGAGCCAAACTCCTTCCGAACCTCTCCTTATGTCGGATTCCTACAGAAGCCGAACTCCTTCTGGACCTCTCCTTCAGTCGAATTCCTTCAGGAGCCAAACTCCTTCTGGACCTCTCCTTCAGTCAGATTTTTATAGGAGCCAAACTTCTTTCGAACCTCTCCTCCAGTCGAATTCCTCTAAGAGCTGAACTCCTCCCAAATTTCTCCTTCAGTCGAATTTCTCTAGGAGCCAAACTCCTCCCTGACTTCTCCTTCAATCAGATTCTTTCAGGAGCCGAACTCCTACCAAACAACTATCATTAGGGATAAATCTAGCTCCCACCGAAGTTTAGTCTGATGCTTAGCCTAATGCAATCGATAATCATGGAAGAGCTTTAATCCAAAATTCTCCCTCCAATGGCCGAACCCCTGCCAATCTCCTTTCGAATTTTTTCTTCAGTTAGATTCCTATAGGAGCCGAACTCCTTCCTAATTTCTCCTTCTATAAGATGCCTCTAGGAGCCAAACTCCTTACAGGCTTCACTTTCAGTCGAATTCCACCAGAAGATAAGATCTCCTTCACCTCGATTGGAGATAAGATCTCCTCCGAGCTTCTATGTCAACAGGAGATAAGATCTCCTTCAACCTCGGCTAGAGATAAGAGATAAGAGATAAGAGATAAGAGATAAGATCTCCTCCGAGCTCCAACCTTTCAATAAGAGATAAGATCTCTCCCGAGCTTCAACCTAAATGGGTGCAAAGCCTAAAAAAGGACTTTGGTAATTGCCTTTTCTATACTCCCTTTCTTCAAATTTTAAACTCGAAAGTGAGGGAACTATTATTGGGGATAAATTCTGCTCCCACCGAAGTTCAATCTGATGCTTAGTCTAATACAACCGATAATCATAAAAGAGCTTCAATCCAGAATTCTTCCTTCAGTGGCTGAACCCCAATCGATCTCCTCTAGCGGCGGAACTCATTCAGGAGCTAAATTCCTTTCAAACCTCTTCTTCTGTAGGATTCCTATAAGAGCCAAACTCCTTTCGGATCTCTCCTTCAGTCAAATTTTTTCAAATGCCAAACTTCTTTCAGACCTCTCTTTTAGTCGAATTTCTATAGGAGCCAAATTTCTTTCGAAACTCTCCTCCAATCCGACTCCTCTAGGAGCCAAACTCCTCCCAGCTCCTTCAGTCAGATTCTTTTAAAAGCCAAGATCCTTCCATACTTCTTCTTCAGTCGAATTCTTTCAGAAGCCGAACTCCTTCTGAACAACTATTATTGGAGATAAATCCAGCTCCCACCGAAGTTCAGTCTGATGCTTAGCCTAATGCAATCGATAATCATGAAAGAGCTTCAATCCAAAATTCTTCCTCCAGTGGTCGAACCCCAATCGATCTCCTCCAGGAGCCAAACTCCTTTCAAATTTCTCCTTCGATCAGATTCCTATAAGAGCCAAACTTCTTCCTGATTTCTCCTTCTATCAGATGCCTCCAAGAGCCAAACTCCTTACGGACTTCTCTTTCAGTCGGATTTCTTCATGAGATAAGATCTCCTTCAACCTCGACTAGAGATAAGATCTTCTCCGAGCTTCTACGTCAATAAAAGATAAGATCTTATTCAACCTCGACTGGAGATAAAATCTCCTCCGAGCTTCAACATCTCCATCAATAGGAGATAAGATCTCCTTCAACCTCATCTAGAGATAACATCTCCCTCAAGCTTCAACATCTATGTCAATAGAAGATAAGATCTTCTTCAACCTCGACTGAAGATAAGATCTCCCCGAGCTTCTAATGTCAATAGGAGATAAGATCTCCTTCAACCTCGGTTGGAGATAAGATCTCCTCCGAGCTTCAACGTCTAATCAACAGGAGATAAGATCTTCTTCAACCTCGACTAGAGATAAGATCTCCTTCGAGCTTCTAACGTCAATAGGAGATAAGATCTCCTTCAACCTTGGCTGGAGATAAGATCTCCTTCGAGCTTCAACATCTACGTCAACAGGAGATAACATCTCCTTCAACCTCAGTTAGAGATAAGATCTCTCTTGAGCTTCTACGTCAATAGGAGATAAGATCTCCTTCAACTTCGGCTGGAGATAAGATCTTCCTCGAGCTTCAATGTCTACGTTAATAGGAGATAAGATCTCCTTCAACCTCGGTTGGAGATAAGATCTCCCCCGAGCTTCTACGTCAACAGGACATAAGATCTCCTTCAACCTCAACTGGAGATAAGATCTTTCTCGAGCTTCAACCCTTCAACAAAAGATAAGATTTTTTTCGAGCTTCAACTTCAACCTCGGTTGGAGATAAGATCTCCCCCGAGCTTCAACCTGAATGGGTGCAAAGCCCAAAAAAGGACTTCAATAGTTGTCTTTTTTATACTCCCTTCCTTCAAGTTTCAAACTCGAGAGTGGGAGGACTATTATTGGAGGTAAATCTTGCTCCCACCGAAGTCCAATCTGATGCTTAGCCTAATGCAACCGATAATCATGGAAGAGCTTCAATCCAGAATTCTTCCTTCAGTGGCTGAACCCCAATCGATCTCCTCCAACGACCAAACTCATTCAAGAGCCAAACTCCTTCCAGACATCTTCTTCTATCGAATTCTTATAGATGCCAAACTCCTTCCAAATCTCTTCTTCAATTGAATTCTTTCAGGAGCTGAACTCCTTTCGGATCTTTCCTTCAGTCAAATTTCTATAGGAGTCAAACTCCTTCCGAACCTCTCCTTCAGTCGAATTCCTTCAAGAGCCGAACTCCTTCCAGACTTCTTCTTCTGTTGGATTTCTCCAGAAGCAAAACTCCTTTCGGATCTCTCATTCTATCAAATTTCTATAGGTGCCAAACTTCTCTCAGACTTCTTCTTCAGTCGGATTCCTCCAGAAGCCAAACTTCTTTCGAACAACTATTGTTGGGGATAAATCTTGCTTCCATCAAAGTCTAGTCTGATGCTTAGCCTAATGCAACTGATAATCACGGAAGAGCTTCAATCCAAAATTCTTCCTCCAGCGATCGAACCCCAGCCGATCTCCTCCAACGGTCGAACTCATTCAAGAGCCAAACTCCTTTCGGACCTCTCCTTCAATTAGATTCCTACAGGAGCCAAACTTCTTCTAGACCTCTCCTTCAGTCGAATGCCTTCAGGAGCCGAACTCCTTCCGGACCTCTCCTTCAGTCGGATTTCTACAGGAGCCAAACTCCTTTCAAACCTCTCCTTCAGTCAGATTTTTACAAGAGCCAAACTTCTTCCAAACCTTTCCTCCCATCAAATTCCTATAGGAACCGAACTCCTCTCAAACTTCTCCTTCAATCGGATTCCTTCAGGAGCCGAACTCCTTTCGGACCTCTTCTTCAATCAAATTTCTTCAGGAGCTGAACTTCTTCCAGACCTCTCCTTCAGTCGAATTCCTCCAAGAGCTGAACTCCTTTCGAACCTCTCCTTTAGTCAGATTTCTATAGGAGCCAAACTTCTTTCAAATTTCTCCTTCAGTTGGATTTCTCTAAAAGCCAAACTCCTTCCAAACTTCTCCTTCAGTTGGATTCCTCTAGGAGTGGAACTCCTTCCAAATTTTTTCTTCTATCAGATGCCTCATGAAGCCAAACTCCTTCCGAACTTCTTCTTCAGTTAGACTCCTCTAGGAGCCAAACTCCTTCCGAATTTCTTCTTCAGTTAAGTTTTCTTTAGGAGTTTGAACTCCTCTAAAATTGATGTATGTCAAAGCTCTTCACCAACCAATGCCTGCTTTCTCCAAACTTCGACTATTAAATCTCAATGAATGGCCATATCATGATAATGAACACCTCTCTTCGTAATAAACTCTACATGGCTTCGAGCGGCCCACTATCGGATGGTTATGACCATCACTATCAGTTTGCTACAGGCTCCATCTATAAAAGGGATCCTCCAGATATATTTTCTCTAAGCTCTCTTCTTCTTTTCGAAACTCTCCTAAATTCTTGCCTGAGTACTCCATTTCTATTAGCCAGAAGAGCTGACTTGATCATCGAAAGATCCTACCAGAGCTACCACCATCGGCTCTGGATGGAACTTTATTTTGCAGATCACCGACGATAACCTTTTCTTCCTCGACTTCAGCTCGATCTGGCATCAATCAGATTCTGCACCAACAGAGTCCATGAAAGTCAACAGTGTATGGACACTAGTTGATCCACCTAAAGGGGTAAAATTCATTAAGTGTAAGTGGATTTTCAAAAGAAAAAAAGGCATAGATGGGAAGGTGGAGACCTATAAAGCCCATCTCAGCATTATGGTATTGACTATGATGAGACATTTTCTTCGATGGCAATGCTTAAATCTATTCGGATCATGCTCGCGATAGCAGCATACCTAGACTATGAGATCTAGCAAATGAATGTGAAAATAACTTTTCTAAATGGAGAATTGGACGAAGAGATGTATATGATATAGCCTGAGGGTTTCACATCCACAGACGAGTCTAAGGTGTGCAAACTTCAAAGATCCATCTATGGATTGAAGCAAGCATCACGGAGTTAGAACATGCATTTTGATAAAGTAATCAGAACGTATGGCTTCGTTAAGAATGGAAAAGAATCCTGCATGTATAAATGGGCTAATGGTTTTGTTGTTGTATTTCTTGTACTGTATGTAGATGACATTCTCTTAATCAGGAATAACATCCCTGCATTATAGAAAATAAAGGTTTGGCTATCATCTTAATTCTCCATGAAGGACTTAGGAGAAGCATCCTTCATCCTAGTGATGAAGATCTATAGAGATAGATCTAAAAGATTGCTTGGATTATCCCAGCCTACGTACGTTGATACTGTGCTAAAATGGTTCAGCATGGAGAATTTCAAGAAGGATGTCTCTCGATAGACCATGAAATTTTGCTCTCCAAGAGGGATTGTCCGACAACTAGTTAAGAGAGAGACCGTATGAGTAGAATACCATATGCTTCGACAGTGGGTTCTATTACATACGCTATGATGTGTACGGGATTCGATATAGCATACTCACTAGAGGTAGTGAGTAGATACCAGTCTGATCTAGGTGAGAATCACTGAAAGGTTATAAAAACTATTCTTAAGTATTTAGAAAATACTAAGGATGAATGGCTCATCTATGAAGATTCTGACTTGAAACTTATAGGATATACTGATTTTAGTTTTCAGTCAGACAATGAGAATAGAAAAAATATGTCAGATTTTGTGTTTACCCTAAATGATGGAGTAATTTGCTGGAAGAGTTTCAAGCAGCACACCATAGCCGATTCTATGTGCGAGGCAGAGTATGTCGTAGCATCTGATGCTGCGAAAGAAGCTATATGGATGTGGAAGTTCATCGACGAGCTGGAAGTGGCACCCACCTTGGATGGTCTTGTTCTGTTATACTATGATAGCACTAGAGCCATAACTCAAGCCAAGAAGCCAAAGGTACATCAGCGCACCAAACATATTCTACATCACTACCACCTTGTACGAGAGATCGTGGAGCGAGGTGACATCGAACTTCAAAAGATCGATGGAAGGGAGAACATGACCGACCCCTTTACTAAAGCTCTTAGAAATAAAGAGTTCGATAATCACAAATGGAAGATGGGTATACTATTCTGAGTGGCTTTAGTCTAAGTGGAAGTTGTTAAAAAATGTATCCTAAAGTCAATCATCTAGGTTGTAGATGGTTGAGCTAAATATAATTATACTTAAATTATTAATGAATAAAATTATTCTTTCGACATATTCATCACTTTGTACATCTTCCTGTAATGAACTCTTTTGTGATGAAGTCCTTAGGACTATTTAGACTCGACAAAGAAGGATTTGTCATTTAGTCCTCAAATATATTCGCGACCAAATAATTCGTTGTTATCCAGAACGGCAATGTATCGAGTGTAGGTCATTGTGTGCCATAAGTGTTGATTGTCCTCTTAACTAAGAAGTATGAAGATACTATTATGGCATGCAGGTGAAGTATAGGGGTACATTTTACTAAACGTGATCCAACTACGGAGCTCTCTACTGTCAAGAGTTGCTCATGAAGGATATAGGTATGAGTATCTCTTAGACCTCAGATCATCATGATGATCTGCAAGCAACTCACTGTACTTAGGTACCGGACTACCTGAATTTCTAATTTAGTGATGGAAGGCTACTGGGTGCATTCAAGTACTTGGCTTGTTGGTGTGTGAGTCAAGATGGAATTGACCCCTCCAAGTGTTGGAGCAAGTACAATGATGTTTTTCAATTTAGCAAATCCTCAATCGGGATAGTCCATATGATGGATGCTAAATTTTGAAATACACTATGGATAAATTTTAGGATTGACAGTAAATCCTAAATCATCTTTTGAGCATCAAGGTTAAGGGGATAAATTATACGGTAACCATATGCCATAGATTTATCGATGTTGCATTGCAATTATTCGACCTATCCAAATATTGGGTACCATTGCTAGATAGTCACATCGATTGATATATCAAATTAGTTTCTATACTACCAGCTTAGGATTCGAACCTATGGGGTCATACCCAATAGGAATTTCTACCTAATCTGATGGCTAATATTGAGTCTCAATGATCTAAGACTATGATCAAAAGTCCCACTGGACTGAGACTCTATGATCAAGAGTCCTATTAGACTAGAACTCTGAGTCCTTTATGTTCAAAACTCTCTGATCAAGAATTCTGATGACCTAAGACTCTGTGGACAAGAGTTCCACCGAATTGGGACTCTATGGTCAAGAGTCCCATCAAACTGGAACATTGTGATCAAGAGTCTTAGTGGATTGGGACTCTAAGTCCTACTCATTTGGGACTCTCTGATCAAGAGTCCTACTGATCTGGGACTCTATGATTATGAGTTTGAATCATTTGGGACACTGGGTTCAAGAGTCCCACTGGTTTGGGACTTTTTAGAAGTTTCATGTTGATGAAACTCTATTGCCCGATAATCCATCCGATTTGAACTCAAATATTTTTTGAAGAATTAATTAATAATTTAATTATTGATTAGCTTAATTTGATTGAGTGATGAGGATTCGATCAAGTCCGATTGAATTTAATTCGATTGCGTTTGACCCCATCAGGTCATGAGATGACCTAATCGCTATGGGAGTTTTGATCCTGATTTGATCAGGATCTAGACCTAACTAATTTTTAAATTGATTAGAATTTTATTGGATTAAGCTAAGCTTAATTTGGTTGGATTTAACCTGATCTAATTGAGCCTAGATTAATTAGTTTGGTTGAAACCAATTAGGACCAAGTCAAATGAAGTTTGAATTCAAACTCTCTCATGCATCCACCATTTTTGACTTTTCCACTCTTGTTCCATGCCCAAAATTTTGTACGTAAATTTTCTATCAACCAGAAGATTTCTACGTCCTCTCTCTTATCTGCTTCTAATCTAGTCCAAGGGTTGGACCGGTTCAAAGTAAGTTGAGATTTGAATTCAACTCAGTTTGTTGGAGGTTGGAACCAATCCAACCTTATTTGCTTTCCACACCCTCCCTTTTGTTTATCGAACATTTTTTGGAGAAATAAAAATGTGCACACATAGAAGGAGAGTCCTTCTATGTGTTAAACACATGGGAGGGGGCGTTGGATAAGGATAAGAGGCTCACTTGATTTTTGAAAATAAGTGAGTGGTTAAAACCGCCTAACCACTCGACCCTTATCTCTTTCCATGCATTTTTCCCATCGTATTCATGTCAATAAATTATGAAAATTTTTTTGCATGCATAAGAAGAGGATAGAATTATTTGGTAAAAATTTTAGAGTGATTGAGCATTAGTTTTAGGTGAAAAAAATCTTGGAGTGAAGGTGAGTAGGGTCTTGCGGTACTTTACTTTTCTCTCATGCCTCTCTTTTCTTCTGATTTTCACCTCTAAGGATACCAAATTTTTAGATATGATCTAAATAGGGTTTATATATCTAAAAGTCATCTTTTCATAAAAACTTATTTTATAGAAAAAAATCCACACAGAGAGGGCATCATAGGATTTTCAGTGTGTCAAGGTTTTTGGGCCGTGTGAAACCCTAGATTTAGAAATTTGGATTCGGGTGGAGAGATCGAGTGCTGTGAGCATCGAATTACTACCAAATTTGAAACACCTCTTCATCATCCTCCAATATTTATATTCTAATTTTTTAAAATATTTAAAAAATTAAAAAATATATGATCGATTGGATCAATCATAATCAGCCATTGAAGGCTCCAGCAAGGAGCTAGCACTCCATTGGAGCTGATCGGGATCAGGAGCTCTGTGTGAACCAACCATAGAGACCGAACATATGTGCAGCTGTAGTGTGATACCAGAGCATTATCCGATGGATTCAGATTGTGGTGATCAGCTATCTGTGAAAAGATATTATGTTCTGAACAGATAGATGTAGTAAAGAGTTTGCTGTATAGTTTTATTTTCAGATCTATATGAATGCATATATATGATGTTTAGATCCTTAGTGTAGGGCTTAATATTCTGATATGATTAAAAATTAATTAATTAGATTAATTAATTTTTTACTATATTTTAGCTATTTTTAAAAAAATTATTTGAAAGTAGTACTACAAATCCTACACTGCATCCTTCAATCGCATGTCATAATCTTGACTAAAGAATATCTTATGGAGGTGTTTTTCCTAGTAGATGTCATAAGTTCAACAAAATTATCATATTTTGATATAGCATCTCATAATAATATCAAAATTATGACATTCTATCAAAGAAACAAATACAAAAGCAAAATTATGACATCATATATCAAAATTATGATATTAAATATTAGAATTATGACATCCTATATCAAAATTATGATATTAAGGATCAAAATTATGACATCCTAAAGAAAAAATATCAATAAAGATAGAATTATGATATCTTGTATCAAAATTATGACATTAAAGATCTAAATTATGACATCCTGACATAGAAACATTACCGAATATAGAATTATGACATCTTAAGTCAAAATTTTGACAAAGAATGTGACAATAATATCAAAAATCATATTTTGGTGGAAATTTGACTATTGGATATCCTAATTTTTATACGAAACATCATAATTTTGATGTAGAATGTTAGAATAATATCTAAAACTATCTTTCAAAGAATTTTGCATAAAAAAATCATAATTTTAACCTATAATCTCATAATTCTGACATAGGATGTTATTATTTTTATTAAAGAATATCTTATGGAGGTCTTTTGCAAACACGATGTTACTATTTTAACTAAAATATTATAATTTTATATATAATATCATAATGATGTCAAAAACTAGATTCAAAATATATTTTGACTACATTACATCATAATTTTTATCTAAAATATCATAAATTCGAATAAGATGTCATAATAATCTCTAAAACTTTCATCCAAAAGAATTTTGCATATAGAAAGTCATAATTTTATCCTAGAATATCATAATTTTGAAATAGGATGTCATCATTTTTGTTAAAGAATGTCTTATGAAGGTATTTTGCCATAAGATGTTATAAGTTCATCAAAAATGTCATCATTTTATCATAGAATATCATAATAATATTAAAATTATGACATCCTGATAGAGAAAATCTTTCAAAGCATAATTATGATATTTAAGATCCATATTATGATATTAAGGATCAAAATTATGACATCCGACATAGAATACGTCAATGAAGATAGAATTATGATATCCTATGTCAAAATTATGACATTAAGATTCAAAATTATGAGATCAAAAGTCAAAATTATGACACCTGAAGAAAAAATATCTACGAAGATAGAATTATGATATTCTATGTCAAAATTATAAAATTAAGAAGCAAAATTATGACATCCTGAAGAAAAAACATCAACGAAGGTAGAATTATGACATCTTGTATCAAAATTATGATATTAAGGATCTAAATTATGACATCAAGAATCTAAATTATGATATCCTAACATACAAACATTATCGAATATAGAATTATGATATCCTGAGTCAAAAGTATGACATTAAGAGTCAAAATGATGATATCCTATTGGTAAAACGTCTTTCAAAGGTACTT
Organism: Cocos nucifera; assembly: GCA_006176705.1. Taxonomy (NCBI): domain Eukaryota; kingdom Viridiplantae; phylum Streptophyta; class Magnoliopsida; order Arecales; family Arecaceae; genus Cocos; species Cocos nucifera. The sequence goes on along the minus strand of QRFJ01004996.1, from coordinate 149,293 downwards.
ATGATAATATTATGATATCATAGATCAAAATTATAATATTGTAGGTTAGTATTATAATAAATTTTATGTAAAATATCTACTAATTATAATTTTTTAATTTTTTATGATATTTTGATTCAAATTTATGATATTCTACGTTAACATTATGCCATCCCGTTGGAAAAACACAACCCAAAGATAGTTTTGATGATATTATGACATCCTAGGTCAAAAGTATGACATTAAGGATTAGTATTATGACATTTTGTAGGTTAAATACCTTCCAAGTAAAATTTTTATCATTTTTATGACATCTTTGGTCAGATTTATGAGATTATATGTTAATATTATGATATATTTAGGCAAAACATCTTTCGAAAATAGTTTCCATCTACTTTCGAAGGTAATAATTTTGATACATGATGTCATAAACTTCATTCGACATGACATGTAAGCCTACAAGATGTCATAATTTTCATCAATGAGACTGATATTTGTAAAACCTAAAAGTAAACTGCTTTGAAATAAATCGAGAAAGTAAAAAATCTTTAATAAATATCCTAAACCTTGAAAGAAGTGCCCTAAACCTAAATAGGAGTTTACCTTCTTCTCTTTCCTCTATTTCATGCCTTTCGAAGGTTGTTGGCTCATCCTCTGCCTTGTAAACAACCATTGCTGTACTCTCTTTGATCAAGTCCTCTTTTTCGTTGCCTTCTTCTTGACGTCTTCCAAATTCAAACATTTTAGGAACCATAACTGAAAATTCTTCCTCATCCAGTAGAATCTTTCATATTATGTCAAAACGCTCACCGCAGAGATGGTCCGTTCGATATGCTCTGCTTCTCTGAAAAAAGAAATGAGGAAAATGCTGATCGTCGAAGTGGAGGGAAAATGAAAAGGCTTTCTCGAAGAGAAGATGATGAAATTTTTGTGTTGATTTTTACCAAAAAAAGCATCGAGGGAAAAATCATTTTTTATGTTTTTGAAAAGATCGAGATTAATTACAGAATAGAAAATGATGATGCCTTCTATGGGAACACCGCAGCCATTGTGTCAAGCCACGAAGGCTCCATGTGGACCAACCGAAAGGTGCGGTGTGCTCCATGTCTAAATTTTTACACCACAGACGATGTAGAAAGAATTACCCTTTTAAATTTTATTTTATCTGAGGTGTCTTTGCATTGTTTTAGCTCATTTTTCTTATATCTGGATGATTTAGGTCCAATGACTTCCAGCCCATCCTGCGGCAAGCTAGCCGATTATCTCACCCGCCTTTGGTCTGATCATCCTTACCTAGGAATCGAGACATCCCATCTGATGTGAGAGCACTTCAAGGAACAGTTTAGGATTTTTTTAAAAAATCAATGATATTTAATTTTTTTTCATGCTAGCTACGTATCTTTTATTCTTTTAGATTCAAATTTAATCGAGTTGATTAATCCTAGCCTAGCGGTCATTTCTTAATGACCAATGGTCCTATTTTCAAATTTTTTGTCAATGCATGCCAACTAGGTTGCTTCTTAGATTGGACTTTAATCACGAATGAATCTTTTTATTAATTTTCTTGTATGCTTTAAATTTTGCTATTTTTATACTTTAATTGCTTTATCAATTTTGATGACTGATTTCTTTAGTTGTTAGTTAGGTCTAGGTTAGTTAGCTTGGTCCCGCATCACAATCCCCCTCCACATAACCACATTCAAGTGGCACTCCCCCTCCTTCATCCTCCTTCTATAACACAAGGGTGACTTACCCTCCCCCCGAGCCAACTCACCTATTTGATTTTTCAATCTTCATGCTTGGTCTTTGTACTGGGGTCCATTTACACCCGCCGATTAAGATAAAGGGTGGAAGCTAGTCGACTAGTCTGGCAACAGACTCACTTGATGCTTGATGGATAGGACAAGCTAGTGCACCTAGCTTGCCACACTTAACCATTGCCATGGCAATGTTCGTTGAGGCACCGAGGAGGAAGATTACATAAAGCACATCAAATTCTCTAACATGGACTTGATTGGATCACCTTCCAATCCACACTCGTCCATTGTCGCATCTTCTTTCCCCATCATCAAGCCTCCCACACAATGTCATGCTCCCTTGCTCTAGAAAAAATTGATTATCATGTCCCCAATTTATCCCAAAATCCATCACCATAATCCTCTCAAAGGCCATGTTCGAGGGGGGCAATATCTTAGAGTTAGGCAAGGAATATGATATGGTCGAACATCTCAGTAAAATTCTTAGCAAGGTGTTTATCCTATATCAATTTAGCTAGGAACTCTCTTACTTGTAGAGCAGCACTCCTTGATGAATCTAAGGTAGTTGCCGATATTTCTGCATCTATACTCACCCATATTGTTGAGTCTTTATTATTATTACGGCCAATCCACCTGCATCTATGAATGGACGTCGGGAAACCTACAAGAGCAAGTCCACACTGATCGGAGTTGGCTTCGGTGAGGATCCTCCAATGCTTAAGTTAGTCGACTGATCGAATAGTGAATAGAATGGATTCAAGTCCCTTAAACTAACTGGTTTATCTCCCTTTTATAGATGTTGTGGTGATAACCATTTAGCATGAGGATCCCTCTTTTTTTGATGTAGTGTGATCGTGGATGAGTAGTTATAACCATCCACTAATCATCGTGGCCCGCTCTTTTCGAGAAAAGTTTTGTAGGATCGATCAAGAGTCAGATAAGTTATTTAGAGAACTTCCATCAGTTGGCCGGCTGACTTGTAGCCAATCAATCATCAGTTAGCCGGCCGATTTGGGACCCGACTGACTATCGATCAGTCAATCGATTAGCCAGCTTATTTTTGGAGCCAATCGAACATCGGTTGGCTGATCAATCAGTCGATTGAGAAAGTTGAGATCGATCCATAGTCGATTGAAAGGCTTGATGTCGAATCTGGTCATCATCCATCAGATCGATCATTAATTGGATGGCCATGAATCGGTCCTCCCATTTATGTATCGACAGGAGAATTGATGGGTCGACCATCATCGATCTTCAGACAAACTTTCTTCATCGTCAATCATCAATCGGTGAACGATTGTCAGCATCCCATGGTAAGTCAGTCGTAAGCTGATGAGTCGGACAGTAGATCAATAGCCCTAATAGTTGCCCCCCACTCCTAGGTTTGATGCAGCTACTTTAATTTAACGCACCAAACGTAGGGGTTGACACGTGGTATCATCTTGGGTTTTGTTCTGCTGTCTGCCATTAATGATCTTCGCGATGCTTGCTAAAGCCACTGTCTGATGCTTCAAAAATTACAATGGTCACCATTATTATCATACGGCCATGGAGCTCGAGAGATTTGATGTTCGATCGATCCTTGGCTGATACATGTTGATATTTGGTGAGATCTCTATGCATTTGGACCATCAATGGATCCTATATGTACAGGATCTCCCTAAAGATTTTTCCTCCATCACTTTCAACAATAGTAGCTTTCGAAAATCTTGCTTGTCCTCTCGCCTTTCAGCTTCCAGGTTCAAAGTTTGAACCTTCTCCTTGACATCTTTTTCATCTTTTCTTTCTTTTTCATCTTGTCTAGTTGTATAGATGGCCGGCCATAGTAATTCATCATGGGGTCCGACAGTCAAATGTTCTATGCTGACAGCATCGGCGTGGAACAACTTCAGGGTCAATATCAAATCTTGAAGGATTTTCAACTGCTAGCTCCTGACCTCGACGATCAGGTGAACTTATCTCCATCGGGTTTTATAGCATTTTATTTAGAAAATCTTAGGTCAGGCCTTAGGTTTCCATTTTGAAGTTTTTCCAAAATATTTTTGACTATTATAGAGTATGTCTGGCCCAGTTAGTGCCGAACTCTATGCGGCTTTTAATTTTCTTTACTTTGCTGTGTCAGTTAATCCCGACAAACCCTTGGCTTTCTTTGTTCAAACCTTTCTTCACCCTCCGACCCCATTCAAAAGCCGATGGATGATGGTACTTTGCCCCGAGGAAGAGATTTCTTTTATCACTAGTTTTTCATTGTCTATTCACGACTGGAAGACTTAGTTCTTTTTTGTTTTGCCCCCTTCTTCTTAGAGCTTTCCATCGGGATGGGAAGAGCCAAACGTCCTACCGAATGAGAACAGTCGAGTGGATCTAGCTAATCAGAAGGACTTTCTTAAGTTGAAAGACATGAAAGTTCTCCTGCAGAAACAACTAAAAATCGAAGTGGCTTTGTACAAAGCCAAACTTGGTCTGGCACCATCCGTAGGTACATGTAGTGTCTGTAGTTTTACTTTTTCTTTCAATCAGTCAGTTTCCAATATTAACCTAATCTGATTATTCGATTTTGCATGGATGCATCTCCCAATGGGACTTTCTAAAGATGAAGTCCGTCAGTTTGCCACTCGAAAGAGGATGGCATCTAGCACCGATTCATCGCGTGCACCAAAGAAGAGTCAGGGAGCCGATCCTTTGGTCACTCATAGTCCTACTGATGTTCCATCGATGGTGCCCTCAGAGCAGTCAGTGCTCCTGTTATCACCCTTCGTGCTTCGATGGCTGCCACATCTGCTGAAGCCCCTCTAACCATCATGCGGTTAGAGGAAGATGTCATCATTGTTGATGCTCCGACTATGGCTCTAATGTCGGTAGCTCAATCGACTATTGCTGCGCCCACTCTATGATCAACTTTGATTCGTCAGGGGCACTCACCATCTCCATCCACACCTAAATGGATGCTGGCACCTCCAGAACAATCATCCACCAGAAGGAAAGAGAAGGCGCCAATTTCTTCTGTGCTGACTGGGAGCGATGCTTCCAGTCGTAGATATATAGACTCCGAATGAATTGATATTTGGGTCCCTAAAAGTGGTTCAGCTTTTTCCAACTCTCAGTTGGCGAGGAGTCTACTTCATGCCATTCTCCTTCCGAACGATCGAGAGCCAAGGAGGAGTCGGACTTTGGCCGACTTGTTCGGATCATTCTACCCGACTTTTATCGGAGTAAGCTGGTAACTTACCCCGTCTTCTCCTTTTTTTTTTACTAACTTAACTTGCTCTTCTTGAATAGTGGGCTCAGGACATGGCCAAACTTGAGTCGGCTTGTCATAGAATGGCCAATCTTCGGCGTGCACGCTCCGACTCAATGTCAGTCACAAACGTCGAATGTGATTCGATGGATCGCCAGTTGGAGGAGGAGAAAGGGATGCAGTTGTCCGGGAGAGAAACTTGTCTAATGAAGTCTCCCACCTCTGAGTCAAACTTAGGTCGGCAAGATCCAAACTTGAGTCAATTCAATTCGACCTAAAGTTGGCTCAGGTGAAAGTGAAGGCCCAAAAGAGCCACACCAAGAAAAATAAGCACGCGATGGAAAAGTTGAAAAAGGATCGCGATAATTGGGCTAAGGAGGTGGAGGATTATTATCGAAAATGGTAGTCTACCGAGTAGAAAGTATCTTCGGCCAAGACGGAGATCTAGGTTCTACAGCAGGATCTCGGTCAGGCAAAGGATCTAGGCATTAAGGAATTTAAAGCCTCGGTCGACTTAAAGACCATGATCCTACAAGGAAGCAAAGCTTTCTATTGGATCGGGTTCGGCAACGGTCGGGATGCTGCCCAATAACTCTTTCCTGACCCTGACCTCACTAGCATCGTTATGCCTGATGTTGAAGAAGAAGAAGAGGGAAGAGGCGACGAATCCCCCGAGGGCTCGATGGAAGGTGGTGCGTCTGCCCCAACTTTCGTTCCAACTGAGTCGGCTATTCACGCAACTCCTAATCAGTCTGCTGCCGAAGTTCCACTGGAGGCGCAAAAAGCTGCTCTGACAGAAGTCGTCACTTCGATGGATGCCACACCAACAATAGAACCTGAAGCCATTTTTGGTCAACCATCGGAGCAGCTGATCGTTGAGTAGATTTTTATACTTTTATCTTTCTTTTGGAACTTGTAGTTCAAATTTTGTAAGGACTAAAAGTCCATTTTGTAATCTCCTTTTTATAGTAATGAAAAGAGATTTTTACATTTGCTTTGTATCATGTGAATTTGCCGTTCATTGTAACTACAAATACTTCAGTTATTTGGTTGTTGATCGTTCATCTGTCGATTTTATTTAACTAATTGTCGTCTAACTTTTGGACCAACTTAGAGTCAGATCTTTCGCTAGCGCTTAGTCATTTATCAAAATATTTATAGATCGAGGGCAAGCCAACCATGAGTCGATTTCTAACTGGCTATTGATCGATTTTTTACCAACTTATAATTAATCAGATCATGTAAAGTATTTGATGATCAGGTGTAAGCCGACCATAGGTTGGTTTCCAACCAACTTTTGGTCAATTTTCAAAAATGTATGGCGATTGGGTGTAAGCCAATCATCCTTCGATTTGGTCATGGCCTAATCGATAAGGATTATGTTCTTTACTAGTCTGGGCAAACCAACTAGTTCACAATCAATAGATTGATGCTTTTCTTTCTTCATTATTTCATAAGAAAGTTATGCATCGGTGTCACCGGTTGGTCTATCAGTCGGCTATCTGAGTCGTAGTTCCCCATCGATCATATGTTACGTCGTAGGGAACCAGCCTATTTTTGTCCAACCGCACCATTCGTTGAAGATGTATTAGCTGATTGTCTTTGTCGAAAGAAATACCGACTGAATGATCATTATCCACTAGTTTGTTGCTGAATCATATCGATCGTGGTATGCCGACTGATGCATTGATTAGCCGATAGTTGTTTGTAGAAAAATACTTTGATCTTCTTTGAATTGTGAACATTTTATTCCTTAAGTCTATCAAAAGTACATGAAGCTAATTTCATTGATAGTACACTTTTAGATTGTTAGTGTTCCATGTTCGATGGATTTCTATTCCATCGAGTGTTTTGAGTCGATATGTCCGGGCTAAAGGATTCTCGTCATCCGGTAGGGTCTTTCCCAATTCGAAGAGAGCTTTTCTTGATCCAATTATTTGGATACTTCGGCTTTCCATAAGACTAAGTCCTCTGGATGGATTTTCTTCGATTTGACCCTTCTATTGTAGCATCTTGCAACTCATTATCGATATACAGCCATCCTGAGTTGGGCTTGTTGCCGAACTTCAGATAACAGATCCAAGTCTGCCCTTCAACGATCCAAATTACTCGACTCATCATAGTTTTTCACTCTCATTGATGGCAGCCCAACTTCGATGAGTACCACTGCTTCTATTCCATAAGCGAGGTTAAAGGAAGATTCGCCCATTAGAACTTAAGGAGTCATTCGGTAGGCTCATAATATCGAAGGTAATTCTTCCACCCAAAGATCTTTGGCCTTATTGACTCGAGTTTTCAAACCATGGAGGATTGTCCTATTCGTGACCTCCACTTCTCCATTTGACTGTAGGTGGCCGATAGATGTTAACCTATGCACAACGTGATATGCTGCGTAGAAATCTTTAAAATTCTGATTGTCAAATTATTGGCTATTATCAGTAATAATGGTGTATAGAAGTTTGAATCTGTAGATGATAGATTTTTGAATAAAATCTTTCATCTTATTTTCTGTAATCTGTGCCAAGGGTTCGACCTCCATCCATTTCATAAAATAATCGACAGCGATGATCCAAAATTTTCTTTGTCCAGATGCCAGGGGGAATGGATCGAGTATGTCAATCCCCCATTATGCAAACAGCTATGGAGCTATGATCGATGTCAGTTGCATCGTCGGTTGACGTTGGATGTTGGCATATCTTTAGCACAATTCACATCTTTGGACAAACTCGAATATGTCCTTCTACATTGTTGGCCAAATAGTATTCTTACCGAAGGATCTTGTAAGTGAGAGACTTGCCCCCCAAATGATTTTCATAGATTTTCTCATAAACTTTTCAAAGCGCATAGTCGGCATCGGTAGGTCCTAAGTATTTTAATAGAGGAAGCAAGAAAGACCGTTTGTAGAGTCATCCATCCATCACCACATATTATGAGGATGTCCATCTTAAGCATTTTGCTTCTGATGGTTCATCAGGTAGGGTCTCTTCGGTCAAGTACCTGATAATCAGGTCCATCCAACTCGACTCATCGTTGATCTGCAACACTTCTTCCATCTTTTCGATACTTGGCTTATCGAGATACTCGATGTAGGTCCAGCCAAGTTCGTTAAGGGTGGTGATGGTGAGTCAAGAGAGTGCGCAGCCCAAGCATTCTCTGCTCTAGGGATATGCAAAATGTCAAAATATTTGAAGATGAAGGTTTGATCCTTCACTTTCTCTAAATACCTTTGCATTGTTGGATCACGGGCTTCAAAGTCGCCTTTGACTTATCTCGCGATGAGTTGAGAGTCGATGAAAGTCTTTAGCTCATCGACTCCAAGTTCCTTGGCGATTCTCAAGCCAGCAAGAAGAGCTTCGTACTCAACTTGATTATTCAAAGTTTTGAAGTTGAATCAGAGAGCGTACTTGATGATTGTTCCATCAGCATTCACCAGAATAAGTTCCGCACTGCTTCCAAGAGCATTTGATGCCCCATCAACATGTAACACCCAAGCCGACTTATGATTGGTTTCAAGGATGTTTTCCATTGATGTGCAAGTTGTTTCTTCTTGATAGGACCTGTCGTTTGAGATGGTACATTTGACTATGAAATTGGCCAGAACTTGGGCTTTCATCGATAGGTGAGGCGATATTGGATGTCAAATTCATTGAGTTTTATCGCCCATTTCACCATTCTACCAAAGGTATCTAGTCGACTAGAATCGACTTTAGAGGTTGGTCGGTTAAAACATGAACTGGATGGGCTTAGAAGTAGGGCCGAAGCCGTTGCGCTGAAATGATCAAAGCGTAGATCATTTTCTCCGCCTTTGAATATTGGGTTGTGGCATTGTGAAGGACTTTGCTCGCATAGTAAATAGGATGCTGTACTCGACTTTCGTCCTCTCTGATCAAAATCGAACTAACTGCTTTGTTGGATGTGACCAAGTATAAATATCAAGGTTCTCCTTCCACCGACTTTACGAGCAGTGGGGGAGCCATCAGGTATCTTTTTAGCTCTTCGAAGGACTATCGACATTCATCAGTCCATGAAAAATCCTTAGTCCACCATAGAGTCTTAAAAAATGGAAGACATCTCTCGATAGATTTGGAGATGAACCGACTGAGCACGGTGATTCTTCCATTGAGCTATTGCACCTCCTTCTTCGAAGATTGATATTTCATATCGATGATTGCTTTTATCTTCTCAAGATTTACTTCAATTTTCTAGTGTGAAATAAAAAAATTGAGGAATTTTTTGGCTATCACTCTGAAGGCACATTTGGTCGGATTTAGTTTCATCTGGTATCGTCGGAGTGTATCGAAAGCTTCTTCTAAGTCTTGGACATGGTCCTAGCTTTGAGCACTTTTTACTAGCATATCGTCGATGTATACTTTCATGTTCCATCCAATCTATGGCTTAAAGACCTTATTTACCAATCATTGGTAGGTCGCTCCCATATTTTTGAGTCATAACGGCATGACCTTGTAATAATAAATTTCTTTATCGATGATGAAGGCAGTATGTTCTTCATCTTCAAGTGCCATTTGAATCTAGTTGTAGCCTACGAAAGCATTCATAAAACTCAGGAGTTGATGTCTCGATGTCGCATCGATCAGCTGATTGATCTTCGAAAGAGAAAAATGATCCTTCGGACATGCTTCATTCAGGTTGGTATAGCCGATACAGATGCATCATTTTTGGTTGGCTTTTCTTACCATGACGATGTTAGCAAGCTAATCAGGATAATGGGCTTCTCTGATGAAGCCTACCGTAAGGAGTTTGTCCACTTCTTTATCGATGATCTTCTGTCGCTCGGGAGCGAATGGTCATTTCTTTTGTCTTACCGGCTTGATGTTCAGATTGACATTTAGTCAGTGAGTGATTATTTCTGAAGGTAGTCCGGCATGTTGGTTGCTGATCAAGCGAACACATTTTAGCAACCAAACCAACTGTTCACGCTCCACCACCTAAAGGTGCGACCCAGTCTAAATAACTTTAGCCAAGTCATTCTCTTACAATGAAATGGAGACCAACTATTCGGCCGGCTCATCTTGATTTTCATCTTTCCACTAATCAAGGCCCTCTAGTGGTGAAGAATCTTTCAATTTATTCTCCTTCATAGTGATTGCGAGGCAACATCAAATGATCTATTGGTCACCTCGCATCTCTCTGACTCCTACTTTAGTCAAAAATCAGACCAGTAAATGGTATGTTGATACTATCGCCTTAAGGGTATTGAGTCTCAACCTTCCGAGTATAGCATTGTATGCTGAAGGAACTCTAACAACCATGAAAGTCAAAACGATAGTGCTTTATCGAGGTTCTGTCCCCATAATTAATGGAAGATCAATCTCTCCCTCAATGTCGATGGTATCTCCAGTAAATTCGATTAAAGGAATTGAAACTTTCCAGAGTCATTCTGTCGATAATTTTATTTGAAAGAAAGCTGAGTAAAATAAAATATTAGCCAAACTTTCATTATCTACAAGGACTCTTTCTACATCATAATTCGCTATCATTGCAGAGACGACGATAGTATCATCATGAGGAGTTTGAATTCCCCTTACATCACCATCCAAAAAAGAAATTAATTCTTCAAATTGTTGCTTCTTGGCTGATTCTTCTTCGGATGTTGCCCCCCCAGCTCTTAGTCACCCGAAAATCATATTGATCACCCCAGTCATTGGTTGATTTTGATGATCCTCTTCTGATGGTAGTAATTGATCAGCATGAGGATGAGCTGGGCGATCGAGCTAGAATTTGCCAAGAAATCCTCATCGAATGAGTGCCTTGATTTCGTCTTTCCTTTGTCTTTGCCTGATCATTTCATTGATGGGGGTCAGTGGAGGTACTCCTCTCCCTCAATCTCCATTAAGATTTGAGCTCGTGGAGTAGAGAGGGAAGTGTAGTTATTATACCGACTTTTCAGATGGGTCGACATTGGGCTCAGTCGGGAGGACGTCGCTTTTCTATTCGGGGCAGGTCGGTTAGGACCGACCAGAGCATCGTTCTTTCGCTATTTCTTCTTCTAACTCTTCTCATTTTATTGGCACCGATCAGAAGTGCCTTCTTCTATATGAATTTATTTATCCGCACATTCCAAAAGTTTGGCATAAGTCTAGAAGGGGTTCTTATCTAACGAGTAGGTGAACCAGGAGCCTCGCAGACCCTGCCTTATGGTCGAAGTGGCCACTTCTTCATTTAGGTTTCGAACCTCAAGCGTCGTGGCATTAAATCATGCTACGAAGGCTCGAAGAGTCTCTCCCTCATTTTGCTTGATTAAGAAGAGACTGTCAGAAGTTCGCAACTTCCTTCTACTAGTGCTGAAGTGTGCCATGGAGTCTTCGAGCTACTCGAAAGAGTCGATGCTTCCAGGCTGAAGCCTGGAGTACCAGGCTCGAGCAGCTTTCTGATGGGTGGCCAGAAAGTCGATGCATAAGAGGGCATCATTCATCCCCTAAATCATCATGAAAGCCTTATAGCTCTGGAGATGATCGATTGGATCGGTGGAGCCATCATATGACTCCATCTGGGGCATCTTGAATCATGATGGGATCGATACGTCCAAGATATGCAAGGAGAAAGGAGGAGCCGTGTGGATGTGGAGATCGTCGATAGATCCTCCCTTCGTATCCTCCTTAATTTGAGCTAGTCAACGATCAATTTTTTTGAGCTTCCGCTCATAGTTGTCGAACTATCGCTGGCAGGATATCCCCAGAGTTGATCCTCCCAAAGAACCAATGGAAGAAGAGGTGGTTGAATCTCGCAACCATTTTTTCTTGTGGTGACTCCGGTGGGAAGATGAAAAAATGAAGCGTCGAGATCGATAGGTTGTTCCTCGTAAGTGGCGAGGGGATGAGGTTTCCATCCGACGGAAATGTCGAGATGGTCGCTCTGGTGAGGTGGTGACGGAGCACCTCGAGACATAATGGCTGTGCCTAGATGTTACCACCTGCATCATCGGACCTTCTGCCACTGCATGCAATTGCTGTTGAAGACCGTGAATAGCCTCTGTCAGCATCTAAATCTACTTTGTTAAGGCAGCCAGTTGGTGGGCTTGCGCGTCTGATGTGATCATCAGATGTGGGGAGCTTGGTTCCACCACTATCGACGGTGGAGGAAAAATGTCTCTCGCTGGGATGTCTGGCCAGCGGAGCTAACTAAATTTTGAGCATGAGTTTTTACCATTAAAAACTAGACTTCTGATTCTCCTGTTCTCCCCTACCTGGTGTGCCAATCTGTTATGGCCAATCTACCTACGCCTATGAATGAACGTCGAAAAACCTATAAAAATAAGTCTGCACTGACCGAAGTTGGCTCTAACGAAGATCTTCCGATGCTTAAGTTAGTGGACTAGTCAAATAGTGAATAGAATGGATTCAAGTCTCTTAAACTAGTCAGTTTACCTCCCTTTTATAGATGTTGTGGTAATTACCGTTTAGCATGAGGATCCCTCTTTTTTTGGTGTATCGTGATCGTAGGTAAGTAGTTAAAACCATCCAGTAATCGTCGTGACCCGCTCTTCCTAGGACGGTTTTGTTAGGTCGATCAAGAGTCGGATAAGTTATTTGGAGAACTTTTATCGATTGGTCGACTGACTTATAGCCAACCGATCGTTGGTTAGCTGGCCGATTTGAAACCCGACTGACTATCGATCGGTCAATCGATTAGCCAACTTATTTTGGGGACTAATCGGATATCGATTAGCTGATCGATCGGTCGGTTGAGAAAGTTGAGATCGATCGACAGTCGATTGAAAGGCTTGACGTCGAATTTGGCCGTCATCCGTCAGATCAATCATTAATCGGATGGCCATGAATCGATCCTCCTGTCTATGTATCGACGGGAGAATTGATGGATCAACCATCGTCGATCTTCAAGCAAACTTTCTTCATCATCGATCGTCAATCGATGAATGATTGTTAGCATCCGATGGTAAGTTGGTCGCAAGCTGATGAGTCAAGCGGAAGATCAATAGCCCCCAACAATTATCATGCCATTACTTTTGTCGTAGTGATCTTCTTATTCCTAAGCTCATATATGCTCCACTCTAAATCACCATATGTCAACAACTATCTCATTGACACTGGGTAGTCGTGAATGTGTATCCACTTTCCACTACCAGAAACATCCAATTTTTGGTCCCTGAGACCAACCCCAATGTGCATAGCTTCCTATGAATGATAAGGATCCGGTCTCCTAGGTGAACGAGTTTTACGTGGTTGATGCAAGGGCTTGTTACGAAAGTATAGGCTAAATACCAGGTTTTGCAAGGGCTTAATTGGGTCGTTGCAGAGACGCCGCCATCTCTTTAATAGCAAACAGCAATTGAACAACTTTAGATCAATTACACCTAATCCACCCAAATGTTTAGGTCTGCAAATTTTTTCCCACCTGACCAAGCAGTGAACTCCTCCTTTCTATAAGAACTCCCTTCTATTCCTGTCGATTTTTTGAATGACCTCAAGAGGAAAAAGAAAAGGGATTGAGCTTAAGACAGCATTGGCCAGAACTAGTCTTCTTCTCATTGAAAGTAATTTTCCTTTCCACGACTCTAGATCCTGTCAATCTTTTTCAAGATGAAATTCCAGTACGAGGCTTTGGGTTTCAATTGTAAAATAGGCAAACCAAGATATGTCGTTGGAAGATTTGACATCGTGCAACCCAGTAATCTAGCAAACTGAATATTTCTATTCTTAGAGATACCAAGACCGATAATGGAACCCTTTTCGAAGTTGATCTTCGAGCTTGAAGTTGATCCTCAATCCAGAATTTGAGGAGCTCATGGAAGACATGGATATAAATGACCTGGATACATCTGTCTTGTGTCTTTCTAGAGGATTGATGTGATGAATACATTGAAAGTAGTGTAACCTCGTTTATGGTCCAGAAGGTTGTAGAAGCACCGGTCAATATTATTAGCATTAAGAAGGAGGACCATGATGTGGGGAATGATAATTATATTCCAATATCTAAGCAGCTGCTTACTAAACACAATTTCACCCAATCTGGAGTAAAACCCTAAAGGCTCTTTACACCCATTGTGTCTGAGTGTTGTTTAGCATAGGGCGAGCTAAATCTCAAATACAAAAGACCTCTACTAAACCTAACGTAGCTAGGCTCCCTATTGCCACTCTAGGGCCTAGCCTCTCTCGTGCATGAGAGCTCATTATCAAAAGTATCTTTATTCTCACAATTTGTAAACATTATCCACCCTTTCTAACACCTTTATTTTAATCTTTTGACTAGTTTCATGGATGAATATTTTTAAAAAAGCTAGAAAATTAGAAACTCACAAAATCCAAAAAATTAATTTGTACTTTTTTAGACTAAAAGGATAGATCGGTCTTTAACTCAACTAGATGTGGTAGATAGTTTGCTTCGTGAAATTTCAGACTAGATTGGCAATGTTGTAGTCACTTAGAATTTGTAGCACATGTAGAGTTTGATGAGTTTAATCAAAATATGTGGAATATTAATGATAGTCTAAGTGTTTATGAATTAGAGGATCAAACCCTTCATAACGCTCCTGATCAATTTAGAAACCCATTCAAGAATTTTCATGAACAAACCTAAGTGGTTGCTAGAAAGATAGAAAAAATAAATTTGAGAATAGGCAACAATCCTCTGACCATCATGATTAGTGCAACATTGAGTCTCATAGAAAATGAAAGTTTAGCCTATTTGCTGAGGGATTACAAAGATGTCATGGATTCTTTTTATTCAAATATGCCTAAAGCTTGATAGAAATTTGGTGGAATATAGACTAATCTTAACGCCAGGACAAAGTCTATGAAGTGAAATTTAAGGATACTTAACCCTAGTATAGCATTAAAGGCCAATGAAGAGATTGACAAGTTACACTAGGAAAATATTATTAGTATGGTCTCACACCCTAAGTGGGTGAATAATATTATACTATTCATGAAGAAGGATGGCGGAGTGAGAGCATGGATTTTAGAAACCCCAAAAAAAGCTTGCCCTTGATATTGAAGTTATGGCGGATGACATCATGGGCTATGAATTGATGTCGATGGATTGTCTAGATATAATCAAATGAAGTCGGCAAAAGTGGATAAAGAAAAGACATCTTTCATCATGTCTTTTGCCTTGAAGGATGTCAAAGCTTCCTATTAAAGGATGATGATGGCAAGCTTCCAAGACATGATAATTGCGTGGTAGTATATATTGATGGCATATTGGTTAAATCTTATATTAGGGAGAATCATGTTGAAGCACTGAGAAAGATAGATCAAAGATTGCGTGAAAATAATTTGAGGATGAACCCTAAAAAGTTTGTTTTTGCTGTCTTATTAGGAAAATTATTTGGGTTCATCCTGAGCAGCAAGAGAATTGAAATTAATCCTCTAAGGATTAATAAGAGGGCTCATTGGGCGAATCGCATCCCAACATTCTAAAATGTGCCCTTTTACAATTTATTAAAAAGAGGACAACATTTGAATATAGCAACCAATGTCAAAAGGTAATTGATGAGACTAAATGTTGCCTTCCTTATCCAGCAATTATAATTACCCCATTACCCAATTTACCAATCCTAATTTACAACTCTGTCAGTAAGAAATCAATAGCAGTGGTCTTGACTTAATATTAAATGATGAGAAAAATGAAAGTGCAATTTATTATTTTAGCAGATCAATTGTAGATAATAAGAAGAAATATTGGAGGATGGAAAAATCTTGTTTGGTTGTTGTTTAAGCCCGACAAAAATTGAAGCATTGCTTTCTGATATATTAGGCAAACCTCTTAGCCTAGATAGACCAAATAGAATATATGTTTGATAAACTTAACCTTCCAAGATGACTTGCTAAGTAGCACATGCTATAAATAGAAATTGATATCTTTTCTTCCATATATAAAACAATCAAGGGGTTGCCGACCATCTTGCTAGTTTTACGCTACCTAAGTTTAGATCAATTTCCACATGAAGACATTGCAATCATCGAAGTAGGGGACAATCCTAGAATATGGGTATTATATATATACTTTGACAACACCCTTAATAAAGTAGGAGACTGCATTGGTGTGATCCTTATGTCATCAAAAAGAGTGGTCATCCCACATGCTTTTCAGCTCGATTCAGATGCAGCAACAACCAAGGCAATTAAATTGTGCTAGCCCTAGATGTTGAATACCTCAAAGCCATCAGTGGCTCCAAGTAAATTCTACATTAGATCCTGTGGAAGTGCAAGATTTCGATCCAAATCTGATTCTACATGGAACTCGCTATCCACCATGCACAAACAATTCAGGGGTGGTCTATATTCACGTGCAGAGGCAATATTGTGGTAGATACTCTCACCACCTTCCTATTCACTTCCCAAACTTCTCTAGATATTAAGTTTGAAACTATTATCCTCCAGAAGCTCAACAAGCTAGCTACAGTCTCATAGGATCCCTGATTTGTCCAATTGCAAAAAGAGCAAGATTGAAGTAGAGTCCACTCTCCAACTAGTAGAGGTCCTAGAAATAGAATTGGTATGAGTTTGAAAATGAAAATATTTGGTACTTATAAATTAAAACTTCCTTGAAATAGCCACATACCAACACATCACTGCACCAAGATTAGACAACTCACCAAAGATCTTATGCCTAGAAATGCTCTCTATTGAAGGTCCGATGATGGTATTCTGCTTAAAGGCCTAGATGATGAAGAGGCTTAGACAATTGTCCAGGAAGCACACTTACGGGTGTGCAGGGTTATGTGAATAGCCCGATGCTTACGAAAAAGATTTTCAAGATGGCAATTATTAGCATCATTGGTTTTTCAAAAGATGCTTCAAATGCCAGATCATAGTGGCAGGTCAAAGACATGATAGTTCAAAAATCCATTAATCCATATACGACCCTTTACTAAATGGGTCAAAAATCCACTTCGGAACTTAGATTCATGCGGGCAAGTTCCACACTTCGACATCTCCCCTCCATCCTCTCACAATGCTTTGGCCCTTCTCCATGTAGGCTCTTGGCATATAATCTAACATACCAAGGCAGGCAACAAAAAAAAGGATACCTTCTAACCACCATGGAATACTACACTAAACAAGCAAAAGCAGAGGCCTCCCCTCATGATCTAAGGGCTAATGCAATCATGAAGTTCCTTAATTCCAACATCCTTGCTTGCCTTGGAGTCCCAAAAATGATCATCATTAACAACAGACATCAATTTGTCTCAGAAATGATACATGAGTTCTACAACGATTTTAATATCAAGCTGCACCACTCATTTCCTTACGCTCCTCAAGGTAATGGTCCAGAAGAAGCCACCATAAGACCTTGATAAGGATAATTAAGAAGAAGATAAAGACCATATAGAGAATCCAATTGACCCAATTAGCTTGTTGAAGCTCTATTGGCCTACCAAACTTCAATCTGCACCAAGATATGACCTTAGCATAGAGGAGTGTAGGGATGCACTCCTAACCCATCTTGAAGTCTTGGATAAGCAGATTGAAGCTGCTAGTCATACCAAGTATGCTAAAAGTGGATCTCACAACCCTAACAGAAAAGGTTATTGAACTTAGATTTATAGTAGAAGGCTTGGTCCTTGACGATCATTACCAACCATGACCCCTGAAGGACCCTATGTAATCAAGGCCATCTACCCTATGGATCCTTACCAACTCACTAGAAGGATGCAAATGATGTCTCTGGTTCATGGAATGCAGTGTACCTCAAAAGTTACTATGCTTAGCCTAACTACTACTTGGTGCTAGTCCAAGCATTCATTGAATCCCATGCTACATGAAAACGGCACAATCACCTACTCACACTCCAAACCCTTTTAAACACGAAGTCATCAGAAGCGGCCAAGAGTTGACCTCTGTAATTACCAAAAAAAAATTGCAAGGCGCAATAGAGATCTGGAAAATAAAATTTTATTCATTGATCACAAAAGGGTCTTACATCTTCACAATATTCCAAAAAGCACCGGATTGAAAGCTAAGAAGACAATAATTGGCTTAATGGCAAGGGGAATAATACTTAGAGAGCGCAAGGGTCACCAATAGAAGAACCCATGGGTGTATGGTATCTCAAGTCAACTCCTTCCATGTCACTGTCATATATGGTCAATGCCTGCCTCAACTACTTTCTAAATTCCTCAAGATAAAAAACCCTAGCATCAGAGAAATTATACCCTATATTGTATGCACCATAGGGCTGTGCACCCCACCAATTATAGCCACTTGTTCCTTTAAGCCCTATCAATGGGTGCTTATCTTAGTGCACCGCTATAGGAACAAGAAGCTATGATTATCAGCATGCACGGTCACGTGGTGCACGATGTGTAGGATAAAATTTCTCTTAGCATCAACCACTGCTGTGATTGCTCGGGACGCGGTCATGATATACCAATGAGACATGATATTCTAGATCCTGCACTTATTTATCTCTTCATCATGTCCTCAAGTGGCAAGGGTGATAGATTTGAGCAAGTGCTAGGTGGTTATAGTTGAAGCAATAACACAGTTAATAAGGTTATAACTGAGATATCTATTGCCAGTTGAACTCATTAACATTTGATGTGCATATTGGTGGGTTTGTGGGCATCACCTGAAGCACATACTAATTGACCAATTGTTAACGCTGCTAATTTAATACAAAGTTTCTCACAAAGGTTGACCAATTGTCAGAAACCAAACAAGCTCTCCAGAACCCAATGGAGTAATTAATTCAGGAATAAAATAACTGGATCCTCAAATTTCACATATGGAGGATATGGCACCTTTCTCCTATTGTTAACACTATAAAAGCAGCAAGCTTTTCAACACCAATAATAACTCCTAACTAGAATCCTTTTTCAGAGGTTTAAACCATGCTCAACATCTATAGAAAAGGATCCTAACTTCTCAGTTCCCATTATAACTCTGGAGTCCATGTAGCATTTTTTTTTTTTTAAAATTTAGTCTGGCAGGTTTCATGGGAGGAAAAAGTACTTGCAAAATTGAATTTACACAGCACCTTCTAGTAGATATTTTTTTAACTCAAACAACATGATATGCCAATATTGTATTCATCTTTATATCATTCGGGATGATCAGACATCTGCTTAGTTCATTAATTTTCATAACACACTACTAAAACTATCAGACGGTCATGGATACATAATAGGACCCGAGAAGAGATTAATAAAATCAAGACAGAGTTAAAGCAATCTTGTTTCTCATGTGGGGTTATCAACTAGTTTTTTTCAGTAATGATGCTTGTTTTTCTCATAGTGGCCATAATTTGGAAACATGCACTCACAAGTGCACGTGCATGCCACACACCCAAAAAAAAAAACAAATAAAGAAAGAAAGAAAAAGGAAAAAACTTGCCTCGTTTCTTCCATTAGAAAATTGGTGAAGAGTCCTTAAGTTGTGATAAATAACTTGCTGTCACTTAGAAAGGGTCTCGCTTTGGGTACCTGGTAGTTTTCCACACTTATGAAGTCATGCTTAATGCACCATAAGCCATAAACTCTAAAACTGCATACAACCAAGGAGCAGAATATACAATATAAAGCAAGTTCTGGAGAATGTAACCACCCTATAGTTAACCAGAAGAGCCACGTGTACCAGACCTTGCTATGTACTGTCAGAAATTAGGAAGCCTGCACGAAGCATATATCACTGGTTCTGTTTCTTCTTTGGATACTCCCTTGGTCCAAATATAGTTGATCCAATTCTTACATTGGTACTGCCCATTTCAATCTGCACAGTCAAATAGAAAATTTTAATAGCATAAATTGCACATTTAACATGAATGCAACTTTTTCCTTTTTCTGTTAGGTCCAAGAAAAGGTAAGACTGTTAAGCAATACCATGAGAAACAGCAAAAATGTTGTTGCAAAAATAATAATAGGAAAAAACAATGTTGTTATGAATGTGATGGCCCCGGCTCTGTTCCTCAAGTGGAATTAACAAGTATGCAGATAAATTCTTACTATCATAACAGAAACAGAGCCCCTAGACCTCCCCCTTTTTTTACTTGGTTTAAATTTCATCATACTGTACTGCTTACTGCTTGTTCAAAGTCACCAGACATGCCCATAGACAGCTCACAGTGTTCGTCTGATATCCCAAGTGCATTGCACACACTGGTCCTACAATTCAACAATGCCTGCTCTTCCAATGAATGAAACCAGAGGTTAGTTAATCATCAGAGAAACGTGTAACACCCTCTTGATATGGTTCAAGAAGAACCACCTTAAAATTTTCTGGAGTTGAAGAGTAATCTGGCATTCCAATTGTCATAAGGCCAGAGAAAACAAGGTTTGGGCAATGCAGCTTGACATGCTTGGCTAGTTCTACACAACCCAAGGGATCCATACCATATTTTGCTGCAAAAGAAGGAAGCATATCAGTATGCCTATCTTGTGATTGAGGTAGAAAAGAAACCACCTTATTGAATTTCCAAAAGTAATTTAATATGATTAAACCAGTCCTTAAGATGGAAGCTCATAGTTTCTACTATCACCCTTAAGACGAGTGTAATAATATTCTACTTACACAGTTTTCAAATAAGGTCTTCCTGGTTTAGATCATTTTATTTATGAGGGGGTTAGCATCGGCAGCTTTGGATGCTCTTATGGCAAAAGATCAATGACTCATGAGTCATGAAGGCATGTTTTACATTAAAGGGAATCCTAACCAAGGTGAGTATTTAAATAATAAACCATTTCAACATAGGAATTATCAAGCAATCATGTGATGCTGTGCAAAGTTACGTCTGATAAAAAAACACGACATAGGCACTTTCAAGGCAGTGATTATCTGAGTGAGTGAAAGGAAAATCTCCACAATCAGTTTATCTATAATTACCTCACATGTATATAATTAGTTACTTTTTTTGGAATGCCTAGACAGTTAGACCTGTTATATTATGCTGTGCTGGTGTAATTTTGTTAAAAAGTGGTGCTATATGTGACCTAAGAACTTTATTTTTTTACTTTAGTTTAGCCTAATGAAATAGAAAATTTGTAGTTTTTCAAGAACTAAAGACTTGCTTTCGTTAAGAATCAGATTTAGAAGTTAAATTCTACTGCAATAAGGACCACTAAAGAAATGTTGTGGTACTTACACTCTTCCCCGCTAGTATTTACTTGGACCAGAACCTTCAGAGGCTTCCTTCCTAGCTTAGCAACCACTTGATCAAGAAGATTAGCAATCTGTAAATCATGAATTGAAAAGTAAAATATTACACCTTGTATCTGGCTAGGCTTGTGCTTGCATAGTGGACAGGACCATGTAAAGGATGACAGGCAAAAATTTCTTTTTGACAGATTTGAAGATTGATGCAAAATCTTCACAAACCTGCAAATTGAGTGCACAAGCAAAGTTCCAGGGTTGAATAATGGTTCCAATTAGCTAGTCTTAGTTGGCACATCTAGGCTTTGACTAGTTTTAGCAGCAACCAATTATACCAGGCTGCATGTGAGCCAGGCTGGATGAGGCCAGCGGGCATATGCTTAAGTCCGGTGAGACTCTGAGAGACTCAAATAAGAACGGGTTTGGGAAGTCTACTAAAGAGAGGGCTAATCTTCAATTGTTATGTTAATTTGTAAAAAATCATATGTCAGTGAAAAAAGAAAAGATTTAGTTGAATTCTGATTATGCACGGATTATGTTCAAACTTCAATGATTAGATAAGTTATATCAGATTTGGATGAGTTAGAAGCCAGATTGGCACATGCATAAGACCCGGATGAGATAAAAAACGTCCATTCTGATGCTTTAGTGTATGGATAATCATATATAGCATGTATGATTTTCGATGGGAGATAAAAACCTGTCTTGCTATGGCATGTTAGCTTTACTAAATGAGTGTAATTATCTTGAAATGAATAAGGTGCAGAACGTAAGTTACTTGCTTGGGGGTCATCAAACATGCTGGAGTATCATGCTGTACATTATTCATAGAATGAAGTGATGATAAGTGCTGCATGGAAATTATGTCAGCGAGAATATGGAGAAAGGGAGACATGCAGGAAAATAAAACGTCAACCAAATTATACATTTTAAACTTAAAATATTGAAGGGAAGAAAACATTTAAAGATATTACTTGTTAAGTTTCTACAATACATGCATCTAACAACCAAGCTCCCAAATTAGCTAAAAGGATATAAGAAAGATGACATTTCAGATATGTTATTTTACGATTTAAATCCTTGACTAATATCTAAAAGAAGATAAGTGCATTTTAAACAACATTAGGGTGGATCAAACTCATTGTTGGAAAATTCCATTCTTACAGCTCAAGTTGGAAGCCTAATCCGAAGTACATGGATGACGAAGTCATAAAATGACCACGCGAGCTGTCATAGAATGAACATGCAAGCCATCCAACATGACTTTGCAGCATGTCACTCAAGACTGGTGGTTTAGTTGTGAAATACCGAGTCTTTATAGTTTGTTTGCACAAATAACTTACTTAGTGGGATGAATTATGGAGTTGAGAAGGCTTATTGCTGTCAATTAGTTGAGTTCTTACATCCGTATAATGAAAAGGACATAATGGAATATGAGATGTGAATTGACTCATCTTGCTCCAAAACTCTCTCTCTTGTGGTGACATTCTGACCTGAACTAAACTCCCTTCTCCAAAATATATAACTAAAGAATCTGATAACAGTGTGTGACATATATCTGACTCACTTTCATGTATTTGAGACAGATTCTTCAAACTGGACAGGAGTTTCACCAAGACAGGTGATGATGTGGCACTACTGTTATGTGTGGTAGATAGTGTGATGAGATCTTCAACATTGTTGCATCCATGGTAGTTTTTTTTTCCTCTCTCTCTCTTTATTTTATTGGATAAAGGCTCTGATTTTTTAAATTAACATGTCCAGATTTGTCACATTTATGGAGAGCTGCATCCACATTGTGGCCATGTATTTTTTACCAATCAAGAATTGAGGAAAACCAAACAAGAATGGAATGAGCATTGCATAGGAAATATTACTGACGAAGATGGCTGAAGTTTTCCTTGATCAAATATATGATTCTGTGCTATTTCCCAGAAAAAAGTTTTTGACATGCACTCTATATTATCACAATAGGAGGGAGAGATGGATGATAATGCTCTTCACGGTTACAAGGTCAATCAGTTGGCAACTTGATGATCATATCCATGAGTGAAAATTTTAAATTAGAAATGATCAAGATACTCGGATTGTAGTATTCTTTTGAATTTTGCATGGTCAATCAGTTAGTCTTTTTTCCCTAGATTTTATTGAATCAAGGTAAACAAGGTAAATTTTCTAAGACTCTAAATGATGAGAGAAAAAGCTCTTTACAGTAGGAAATTAACAATACTCACCATCATGTACATTATATATAACATAAACACAAAACAGATGGGTGTTTCCAAACCCCCTTTTTCCTGACATCATATAGATATATATTTGTGTTTATTTAAAATTTACCTAGTCATACAATAAGCACGTCAAGTATCCTGGCTTAATTGTACTGATATAAAGTAACAGACAAATTATTCTTTTAAATAACAAAAAAAAAATGAATGAAAGAAGTTAATATTATCACCTCACATTTGGAGATTAACTAGACTCACATGAGGGCATATGGTTGACTAACTTTCACCACTGTCTCAAGCATGTCACTTACTCTTGACTGATAAGTCAGAACCAGTCTTAAATTCTTTCACAACCAACTGGGAGCAGCATAAGCTGTTAAGGGTTAAAAAGCTATCTCTGAAGAAGGCTATTCAGATTCTAACTGTAGACTCTTTTTCAGATGAGTTATTATAGACATTGACAAAGCTATATATGCATGTTCAAGAATTTGGAGCACAGTAATTCTGCTAGCCACTAGGTTGATAATTTACCTTCTCATTGTCTACACTCTCGACCATGTCCAGATTGGGGACAGCAGCTGCATGATTAAACCAAAAACAGGCTAGTTATTAATGATACCAGAACTACTCAAAGAGATGCATTGAGAATATTTGTCTTACGAAACAATTGTTTGAGAGCCAAAGTATGCCTCACTTGTCAATGAACAAAGTAATCTTCCATCTGAAGGAGTAAGGATGGTGCTCCCAAGTCTTGGAAGACCATAAAAGAGTCAAGGTAGTGGCTCCTGAAGGCTAGAATCAGTCGGAGATGTATCAGCCAGGATATAAGGGCTGGCACACTGTCAGGCTGGCTCGGATACAAGTCGAGCTGTCTCGGACTGAGATCGAGCTAACTCTCTCAGTCAAACAAAGAACGTGTTTCGGGATTCTGTGACTTGACAGGCAGTCGAGCCATCTCGAGTCTTCGTCGAGCTAGCTCAAGTAGGCGAACAGATAAGCACCGGATTTTTAGTTTGGTCTTGAATTGGGTTTAATCCGAGGGGTCTCAAGGCCTGGTTTAAGAGGTCTTAAGGTGGCTAATTCATGTATTGGGCTAAGTCTTTAGTCCAAAGGGTGAGAGCATACAAGACATGGGTTTACATGGGCTTGGGTGAGTTCTTTCATGTATGGGTTAGCCTAGGGGAGCTTTTTAAGGCCGAGTCTTGTTGACTCAGGGGTCATATATATATATTGTATATGTAATGTTTTTGATAAGCGAAACAAAAATCCCTTCTCCCTAAAACTCTAGCTTCTTCTCTCTCTCTGCTGCTACCCTAACTTTCAATCATCTGGTCTTTATCCTTGCTTATTATCATCTCCAACCTACTTCCTCAAGGTTGGTAAAAGGTACAAGGATTTCCACAGGTCTGAAAATAATTCATAACAAGTGATATCAGAGCCCGAGGTGCATGGAAAGAGGAGAAGATGCCAGAAAGTTGAAGGTCTTCAGGTGCTGTGAATTCAGTAAGATCCTGTCAAGGTATTTCTCAAATCCCTTGGAGTTTGTGTTGTGTTTTGGTCTTGGATCCAGCCATGGGAAGCAACGTGAAGGTTGATTTTGAGAAGTTTGATAGGAAAGAAAATTTTTCATGTGGAAAGTTCGCGTAGAAGATCTTCTGGTTCAAGCTAAATTGGATCAGGCATCGGAAGAAAAGCCTGAAGAGATGTCAAATCGTCAGTGGATGTCCTTGGAAAAGAAGGCCAGCTCTATGATCAGAGGATGCTTGGCGAATGCGGCACTTTATTCAGTCTTAGAGGAGAGGATCCCAAGAGGTTTGTGGTTGAAGTTGTAAACCATATATATGGGAAAGAATATATGCAACAAGTTAATATTGAAGAAGAAACTGTATAGCCTTCGGATGCAGGAAGGCGGAGGTGTCTTGGGACACATCCAGAAGTTCGACCAAATGTGCAACAAGTTGCTACACATTGGGATGAAGATGGAGGAAGAAGATAAATCGTTACTTCTGTTATGCTCATTGCCCTCGTCCTATGATCCATTGGTAACAACGCTGCTCTATGGCAAGGAGACCCTGGAGTATGAAGACATGGTCTCGATGCTATGAACCAACGAACAGCGAGAGAGGTTAACCAAGAAACGTGTTCCCTAGGAGGGCTTGACCGTGGGAGAGACCTGGAAGATCAAAGGAGAGAGGCAAGTCAAGGGGACACTCAAAGTCCCGGAAGAGCAAGAACAGGAAGGAAGCCAAGTGCCACAAGTGCAACGAGGTTGGGCACTTCAAACGTGATTGCCTATAGTTGAAGAACAAAAAGAGAGAAAAGAGTGGATCTAATGCGCTGAGTACGGTGGCTGATAGTGAGGTGGAGGATGATCTCTTAATTATATCAGATGGTCATAGAAGATATACAGATGTATGGATCTTGGATTCAGCCTGTTCGCATCACTACTGTTAGATATATGTGCCCTAGAAGCCAGAATTGGCTGATACTTGTAATACACTTCTAGGGGCAAAATTGTAATTATGACTATAATAAATAAAATGGGTTATTTTCTATCACATATGTGTATTTAGTGTCTGTGATACATCCTTTGAGTTAATGGTAATGATAATTCATATTTTCAAGAGTTGAAAATTTAAGACATGAATAATCATTATTAACTCATAAATTGCTTCCGACCATAGGATCATCACGAGGATGGTGATTGATCCGGAAGGTTGGTGTACAATCGCTTCTCTTTAGTAGATGAGTCTTGAGTCTACGGTGTGGAGACACCGGAGCGAGAGTACAGGTACTCGTTAGAGAACGAGGGCACTGAGCGTGACCACCTCGAGTAGTCATTAGGGAGTCTACCTTCTCGTCAATGACTGACTCGATGCTGCAGTAGTGTGTCTGGTTCTTTGACCTGAGATGCATCGGCAGTTCACCTTGAGGGTGTTATAGTTTGACTACACCATTACTCGGTCTCCTAGCCATATGGAACCCTGAGGTGTATGTTGGCTATAGCATGTTCATTGTAGGAACTGGATTGCATCAAGATGGAATCTATCTACCTCGGTGGTAGAGGAGCAGCCCTATGATGATCATGAGAATCAAGTCCAGAAATCCCATGGCCATGGTAGAGTGAAATAATAGAAAGAGTTTCTATTTAGATTTTCACATTGGACTCGAATCGAATGATTACATCATATGACAGAGACTAGGGTTTGACGAGTTCACCTTAACCCTAATCTGATCGGGGCTCAAGATAGAAGAACTTAATCACACAGGTAGCTGCACCAAGAGGTTCGCATTCAGCTCTGATGGGTTGCCACCATATACTGCTAGGTGTCACTGGTGGATTTTGGGAGCAATTAGAATGATTTAGATGATCGATCATTCTAGCTGTTCGAATCAGAAGAGTTCTGATCCATCGAAAGGAGTTTCGATGATGTCGATGATAGAGATCATGACATATCCCATTACCATACAGAACTGAACCTAACTGGGTCACACAAACAAGGGTTTGAATCTGGTGATCATCAATTGAACTGATCTAGTTCAATTGATCTGAATGAGATTCAATTAGGTTCAAGAAAATCGTGCTAGCACTCGATTGAACCTAACGTTCTTCTTTTACTATCATAAATAAGTTGTCCTGTCTGAGCCAAAGGAGTTTGTGCTCAATCAGAGGCCTTCATATGGTCTGACTGGAGGTTGTCCAAGTCAGAAAAGGTTGTCTTATTTTGTAAGACATTACCTGCCATTTTTGGTCACCTGCCATTTCTTGTTCTTTGACTTTGGTCAAAAGTCTACCTTTGACTGGTCAAACGTTGACCATTGACATTTTGACTTTTGACCACATGTCATGCACCTATTGGAGAGCTGGTGGGGGCCTGTCCCCCTGCCAGAACCTGGCAAGGAGAAGGGCGCACGCCACCCTAGGCGTGTGCCCAAGTTGGAGGCGCCTAGGAGTCCTTGTTGGACAAGGACTCCATCTCCTTTTTGGATTCCAATTAGAGTTCTTCTAAGAACCAACTTTGACTGGTCTTAGGCACCCTCTAAGGAGGAATCCAGGGGACTCTATTCCCACCAATCAGATTTAGATCTGATTTCACAAAGGGTTGTGATTGGTTGGGAAGAAGAGGAGTTGGATCACAGCTTAGTCTAGTCTATAAATAAGACCCTGTACGCCCAACTCAATAGAGGCCAATTGAATTCCCACGCCCCAAGGCTGCCTCTCCCTCTTCTCCATGCCAAAGCTTCTCTTCTCCTCTCCTCTCCACGTCCAAAAGGAGTTTTGGACCTTGGTTGGTGCGATTCCAGATCAAAGAAAGGCGATCAAAAGCAAGAAGGCTGCGCTGCTGCAAAGGACGACTGCTGATCTTCAAAAGAAGTTTTGAAGATCCTCCAGATCAGATCCAGATCTAATTTTTGGAGGCATGATAGAGAAGAAGAGGATCTCTAGATCCAGCCTGAGTGGATACCGGTAGAGGCCAGGCGCTTGCGTGGCTAGATCCAGAACCTTCCGCTGCAACAGGATCATCAACAGGGTAATAGGATTACCCAAATCAGGTAAATTAAATTTGATTTAATTTATCTTATTTTATTTTATTTATTAAAATAATAAGAATCAGATCTGAAATATCCAGATCTGATATAGATCAAAGAGAAAAATTTTTGAAATATATCTCTTGATCTGATCAGATCTGAACGAACCTGGACCGAAAAATCAGGATTTCCTTTCAACTGGTATCAGAGCCATGGTTCTAAAAGTTTTTAGATCTGAATTTTAAATTTATTTTAATTAGAAAATAAAATTGATTTTAGATGTCACATGAGATGTGATCAGATCTGAAAATCAGAAAAAATTAAAATTAAATGATTTGGATCTAAGATTAGAAGATATATGCATGACTAGTTCTAGAAATAGAATAGTTCTATAGAATAGTCTTGCATGTTTTTGATTTAATCTTGATTAAATCATATTTTAGATCTTTTATTTACTATTTTTTGATATTATAATGTGTTATAATAACATCTAAAAAATAGCAAATAAAATTATTTAATTTTAAATATCATATGAGATATGATTGATGCATGTCTAGACTAGTTGTAGAATAGTTCTACATAATTGTCTAGATTAGAATTTATTTTGATTAGATCAATTTAAATCTAATTTTTTAGATTATTATGAGATAATTTAGATCTGAAAACATGCATGATTCGATACATGAGATGTATGCAAAATATGCCATGATTAGATCTAATTTGTATATGAGATATATGATATAGATCTAAAACTGTTTTGTAGTATTGCATGTTCCTGATTAAGGCGTTCCTCTTGGCCGTCCGGTCATAAGAACGAAGAAGGGTTTAAAGGCCCTCTCTTCCCATTCGATGGGGTGTTCTTATGATGTGTAGGGGTGCTGCGTGTTCGTCCTTAATCAGAAATCCAAAACTTACTTTCTGCAAAACCCTAGATCCTGAAACCCTAGGATTTATTGTGCATATTTTGTTTATGAACCCTACTTAATTAAGAATTAAGTTTATGGAATATTAATTAGGTCTAAAATTGAGAATTTCAGATCTAAGACATATTCATAATACTGGGTTCGGGCTTGGGTAGCTCAATTAGGTCTAAGCGGTTGATCAAACCGAATCAAGAGTTGGTTAGATGGGATCAACAATGCTTAAATTGACCAGCCTAATAGGATTAAGTCTGGGTCAAGATCGAGTCACGATCAAGCAAGACCTAATTAGGCTCAGAGGTTAGAGTCTGGATTGTAGGCTAACCCAATTGGTTCTGACTCAACAATTTGGTGTCTAAGGTAAGTTTGGCACATACGACCGACTGATTTTTAATTGGAAGCTACTCGACCTGAATGCGTTCTTGTACGAGTTAATGGCATATTCCTTCCACCGGTCTCACTTACCTGGCCATATCTGTTGACACAGTTCTGATCTGAGGTGGTCAATAATCCGAGCTAACCCATGCCACTAGGTTAGTCATAATTGTTATGACTATGACCAAGTCTAGTTTAATGAGACCTGAATCAATTCTCCCTAAGAAAAGATTAAGTCTGAGGTCTTCCACCATTGTAGATGTGCGGGCCCTTCCCGGGGTTGATTGTTCTCGGCTGGATACAGTGGCTCAGTTGCATCAGAAAGACGCAACCATGTCTATTAGGCATTGGATGCTATGGGCTGGAGGATGAGTTGGGCTCAATATTTCGGATACGGTGAGAGACTCAATTAGGAACCCAGTCTATGCAAATGGTGGGTCTGACTTAACTAAGGAGTGGATCAATATTTCGGATACGGTGAGATTCATGAATTAGAGACCAAGTTTGGGTGCACCATGATTAGAAAATCATTGAACAAGAGTTGTTCACTCATTGGCTAACCCATCACCAATAACTGTTAGGTGAGGTGATGAGTCAGTTGGTGAGACCGCACCACCCACTAGAAATCATTAATCATGGAGATTTTTGCATCTCTACAGAGGGAGTGTAGGGATCCGAGAAAATAGTGGGAGCTAATTTGTTTAAAAATAAAATCCCTAAATAAATTGGTCAAGTCAAAATTACAGTATCTAACTAGAATCTTTGACTCTCTACAGGAAAAATGTCTGCGTCCAACCCATTGGCACGTATCCTGGACACACACATAGACTGACTGGACCCAATTATAAAGATTGGCTCAGGAACTACAAAATTATTTTGGGTTTCGAGAAGTTAACCCATGTTTTGGACCAGGACCCTCCCACCTTACCAGCCCGTCCATCCACTGAACAGAGAGCGTCTCTGAAAAAAATGGATAGACGAAGATAATAAGGCCAGATATTACATGTTGGGCTCGATGTCTGATGAGCTCCAGCGCCAACATGAAGATATCGGGACTGCTCGCCCAAATGTTGGCTCACCTGCAGGAGATGTTTGGTGAACAGAGTCGCGCAGCCAAATATCAAGTCACGAAATGACTTTTTAAGGCTAAGATGCGTGATGGGCAGTCAGTCCAAGATCACTGTCTGACAATGATCAAGGACATGGAAGAGCTTGAGAAGCTCGGTGTGAAGTTAGGACTTGGATCTGCAGAATGATATTATTCTGCAATCCTTGACTGATGCATATGGGCAATTCATCATGAATTACCACATGCATAAACTTCAAAATTCCTTGGCCGAATTAATGAATATGCTGGTTACCGCTGAGCTTTCTATGAAAGGTTCTAAAGGCTCAGTTCTTGCTATGGAACGGACTTCTTCCAAAAGAAAGTCTTATGGAAAGAAAAAGAAGTCTGTGAAAAAGCAAAAGGTGGAAGGATCAAAGAAGAAGAAGGCAGAGCCGAAGAAGAAAGGCCGATGTCAAAGGAAAGTGTTTCCATTGCAACAGCGACGGCCATTGGAAGCGGAACTGCCCTACTTACCTGGCCACCCTGAAGAACAAGAAGGAAGGTCCTTCTGGAGGTATGCTCGTTATTGAGTCTAACCTTACGGTTTCTTCTGCATCCAGTTGGGTGCTTGACTCTGGTTCTAGTGCTCATCTGTGCACTTCTATGCAGGGTCTTGAGGATAGCAGGAGGCTGAGGGATGGAGACATGATCCTACGCATCGGTAATGGAGCAAGAGTTGCTGCAGTAGCCGTGGGAACATACCCTCTTCGATTACCATCTGGTTTAGACTTAGTTTTGAAAGACTGTTATTATGTGCCTGCAGCTAGCAGGAATTTGATTTCTGTTTCATGCTTAGCACAAGAAGGCTATGTGATTACCTTCTTTAAGGACCATTGTAACATTCTTTATGAAAGAAATAAAATTGCAAATGGTTTCCTTATTAATGGTCTTTATCAGCTACATATTGATGTACCTGTTCTAACTATCGAGCAAAACGTGAATGCCAAACGACCTAGGGATAGTCCAAATGATAGATATCTATGGCACCTGAGATTAGGTCATATAGCAGAAGATAGGATCAACAAATTGGAGAAAAATGGGCTATTGAGTCCATTGACTTTTGAGTCATATCCAACTTGTGAATCTTGTCTTCAAGGCAAAATGACTAAACTCCCTTTTGTTGGACATGGGGAGAGGGCCACAGATCTCCTTGCCCTAGTACATACTGATGTGTGCGGCCCATTTGATGTGCCGGCTAGAGGCAATTTTGTCTACTTCATTACCTTTACCGATGATCTGTCTAGGTATGGGTATGTGTATCTTATGAGACACAAGTCTGAAGCTTTTGAAAAGTTCAAAGAATTCAGACATGAAGTAGAAAAACAAACTGGAAAAACCCATTAAGGTTCTTCGATCAGATCGAGGAGGTGAATACCTTAGCCGGGAATTCCTAGACTATCTCAAAGGAAAATGGCATAGTCTCTCAATGGACTCCACCAGGAACACCTCAACTCAACGGGGTTTCAGAATGGAGAAATCGGACTCTATTGGATATGGTTCGATCCATGATGAGCTTCACAGACCTCCCTGATTTTCTTTGGGGACACTTCATTGTTAACTTCAATTTATCTACTGAATAGGGTTCCCTCTAAAACCGTTCCTACCACACCGTATGAGATATGGCACGGTAAGAAACCAAGTCTGAGTCATCTCAGAATTTGGGGTTGTCCGGCTCATGTCAAAAGACAACAAGCGGACAAGTTAGAGTTTAGGTCCTTTAGAGCTCGATTCATAGGATATCCTAAAGAGTCATTAGGATACTATTTCTACATTCCAGAAGACCACAATGTGATTGTGAGTCGACATGCCATCTTTCTTGAAAAATAGTTTATTCAAGATAGCGGCATTGGAAAGCAGATTAAGCTTGATGAGAAAGTCTCACAAGTACAACGAGCTAAGGACCAATTGGAACCAAATCAGGTTGAGCCAATAAGAACACTACCTCCTCCACCTCGTAGATCGGAAAGAGTTTTCCGTCCCCCTGAAAGATACTTAGGTATTATTTCAGAGGAAGTAGAGAAAATGTTCCTCGTAGGTAATGGTGCTCATGGTGATGATCCCAAAACCTACAACGAGGCGATATCAGATATCGACTCCGAGAAATGGCTAGAGGCAATGCAGTCAGAAATTGACTCGATGCACTCAAACCAAGTCTGGACCTTGGTAGATCCACCAGAAGGTATAGTACCTATTGGGTGTAAATGGATCTTCAAGAGAAAGATTGGTGCAGATGGAAATGTGGAGACATTCAAGGCTAGACTAGTGGCAAAAGGTTATAGTCAACGCGAAGGCATTGACTATCAGGATACCTTTTCCCAGTGGCTATGCTAAAATCCATCCGCACATTGCTTGCTGTTGCAGCCTATTTCGATTATGAAATATGGCAAATGGACGTGAAAACGGCATTCCTTAAATGGATATCTTGAGGAAGATATCTATATGGAACAGCCGCTAGGTTTCACATCCAGTGATACTGATCACAAGGTTTGCAAGCTGCAAAGGTCCATATATGGACTTAAGCAAGCATCTCGGAGCTGGAACACTCGTTTCAATGATGTGATCAAAAAGTTTGGTTTCATCAAAAATGAAGAGGAACCATGTGTTTTCAAAAAGGGTCAGTGGGAGCGCTGTTGTCTTCCTCGTATTGTACGTGGATGACATCCTCCTTATTGGGAATGATATTCCCATGTTGACATGACAGTCAAAATATGGTTGTCCAAGGAATTCTCCATGAAAGACCTAGGTGAAGCATCCTTTATTCTAGGAATTAAGGTCTATAGGGATAGACCGAATAGGATGCTAGGACTTTCACAGAAGATGTACATAGAGAAAAGTACTAAAGAGGTTTAGTATGGAAAACTCTAAGAGGGGATTAATACCCTTCAGACATGGTATTCATCTTTCCAAGAAGATGTGCCCTAGCACACCTGAGGAAATAGAACGCATGAGCAAGATCCCTTATGCTTCTGCAATAGGGAGCCTCATGTATGCCATGCTATGTACACGACCTGATATAGCCCATGCTGTGAGTGTCACAAGCAGATATCAGTCAAATCCAGGTGAAGAACACTGGACTTCTGTGAAATGTATCCTTAAGTACTTGAGAAGAACTAAGGATATGATGTTGGTCTTTGGTAACGGAGAACTCCAAGTCCAGGGATACACAGACTCGGATTTCATGTCCGATATAGATGATCGAAAGTCGACATCTGGGAGTCTGTTTGTGTGCAATGGTGGTGCTGTCAGCTGGAAGAGTTCCAAGCAAACTGTGATAGCAGATTCCACCATGGAAGCAGAATATATCGCTGCATCAGAGGCTGCGAAGGAAGCATTCTGGTACAAGAAGTTTGCTGCAGAAATTGGAGTAATGCCATCAGATGCCATTCCTCTATACTGCGACAACAATGGCGCCATAGCCCTTGCTAAGGAGCCGAGGTCTCACCAGAAATCCAAGCACATTGAGCGGCGATACCACCTCATCCGCGATTACCTCGAGAAGGGTTACGTCGAGGTCAAGAGAGTCAACTCCGCAGATAATGTGGCAGACCCACTTACAAAGCCGTTGGGCCAGCAGAAGATCGAAGCCCACCTTGAGAAGATGGGACTTAGACTTGTAGCCAATTGGCTTTAGGACAAGTGGGA
The DNA here is from genome assembly GCA_006176705.1 of Cocos nucifera. Classification (NCBI taxonomy): domain Eukaryota; kingdom Viridiplantae; phylum Streptophyta; class Magnoliopsida; order Arecales; family Arecaceae; genus Cocos; species Cocos nucifera. Next base: position 115,449 of record QRFJ01004996.1, on the reverse strand, counting down.
GATTGTTAGATATATGTGCCCTAGAAGCCAGAATTGGCTGACACTTGTAATACACTTCTAGGGGCAAAATTATAATTTTGACTATAATTAATAAAATGGGTTATTTTCTATCACATATGTGTATTTAGTGTCTGTGATACATCCTTTGAGTTAATGGTAATGATAATTCATATTTTCAAGAGTTGAAAATTTAAGACATGAATAATCATTATTAACTCATAAAATGCTCCCGACCATAGGATCATCATCACGAGGATGGTGATTGATCCGGAAGGTTGGTGTACAATCGCTTCTCTTTAGTAGATGAGTCTTGAGTCTACGGTGTGGAGACACCGGAGCGAGAGTACAGGTACTCGTTAGAGAACGAGGGCACTGAGCGTGACCACCTCGAGTCGAGTAGTCATTAGGGAGTCTACCTTCTCGTCAATGACTGACTCGATGCTGCAGTAGTGTGTCTGGTTCTTTGACCTGAGATGCATCGGCAGTTCACCTTGAGGGTGTTATAGTTTGACTACACCATTACTCGGTCTCCTAGCCATATGGAACCCTGAGGTGTATGTTGGCTATAGCATGTTCATTGTAGGAACTGGATTGCATCAAGATGGAATCTATCTACCTCGGTGGTAGAGGAGCAGCCCTATGATGATCATGAGAATCAAGTCCAGAAATCCATGGCCATGGTAGAGTGAAATAATAGAAAGAGTTTCTATTTAGATTTTCACATTGGACTCGAATCGAATGATTACATCATATGACAGAGACTAGGGTTTGACGAGTTCACCTTAACCCTAATCTGATCGGGGCTCAAGATAGAAGAACTTAATCACACAGGTAGCTGCACCAAGAGGTTCGCATTCAGCTCTGATGGGTTGCCACCATATACTGCTAGGTGTCACTGGTGGATTTTGGGAGCAATTAGAATGATTTAGATGATCGATCATTCTAGCTGTTCGAATCAGAAGAGTTCTGATCCATCGAAAGGAGTTTCGATGATGTCGATGATAGAGATCATGACATATCCCATTACCATACAGAACTGAACCTAACTGGGTCACACAAACAAGGGTTTGAATCTGGTGATGATCATCAATTGAACTGATCTAGTTCAATTGATCTGAATGAGATTCAATTAGGTTCAAGGAAATCGTGCTAGCACTCGATTGAACCTAACGTTCTTCTTTTACTATCACAAATAAGTTGTCCTGACTGAGCCAAAGGAGTTTGTGCTCAATCAGAGGCCTTCATATGGTCTGACTGGAGGTTGTCCAAGTCAGAAAAGGTTGTCTTATTTTGTAAGACATTACCTGCCATTTTTGGTCACCTGCCATTTCTTGTTCTTTGACTTTGGTCAAAAGTCTACCTTTGACTGGTCAAACATTGACCATTGACACTTTGACTTTTGACCACATGTCATGCACCTATTGGAGAGCTGGTGGGGGCCTGTCCCCCTGCCAGAACCTGGCAAGGAGGAGGGCGCACGCCAAGCGCCACCCACCCTAGGCGTGTGCCCAAGTTGGAGGCGCCTAGGAGTCCTTGTTGGACAAGGACTCCATCTCCCTTTTTGGATTCCAATTAGAGTTCTTCTAAGAACCAACTTTGACTGGTCTTAGGCACCCTCTAAGGAGGAATCCAGGGGACTCTATTCCCACCAATCAGATTTAGATCTGATTTCACAAAGGGTTGTGATTGGTTGGGAGAGAAGAGGAGTTGGATCACAGCTTAGTCTATAAATAAGACCCTGCGCCCAACTCAAAAGAGCAATAATTTCCCACGCCCCAAGGCTGCCTCTCCCCTCCTCCATGCCAAACTTCTTCTCCCTCTCCTCTCCACGTCCAAAAGTAGTTTTGGACTTGGTTGGTGCGATTCAGATCAAAGAAAGGCGATCAAAAGCAAGAAGGCTGCGCTGCTGCAAAGGACGACTGCTGATCTTCAAAAGAAATTTTGAAGATCCTCCAAATCAGATCCAGATCTGATTTTTGGAGGCGTGATAGAGAAGAAGAGGATCTCCAGATCCAGCCCGAGTGGATACCAGTAGAGGCCAGGCGCTTGCGTGGCTAGATCCAGAACCTTCCGCTGCATACAGGATCATCAACGGGTAATTGGATTACCCAAATCAGGTAAATTAAATTTGATTTAATTTATTCTTATTTTATTTTATTTATTAAAATAATAAGAATCAGATCTGAAACATCCCAGATCTGATATAGATCAAAGAGAAAAATTTTTAAAATATATCTCTTGATCTGATCAGATCTGAACGAACCTGAACCGAAAAATCAGGATTTTCCTTCAACTACACTCCAAACCGATCTTGGTTCATTTCATACACCAAGATTGATGAAGGAAGTGTGACACTTGGAGATGATCATGTTAGATATATGTGCCCTAGAAACCAGAATTGGCTGACACTTGTAATACACTTTTAGGGGCAAAATTATAATTTTGATTATAATCAATAAAATGGGTTATTTTCTATCACATATGTGTATTTAGTGTCTGTGATACATCCTTTGAGTTAATGGTAATGATAATTCATATTTTCAAGAGTTGAAAATTTAAGACATGAATAATCATTATTAATTCATAAAATGCTTCCGACCATAGGATCATCACGAGGATGGTGATTGATCCGGAAGGTTGGTATACAATCGCTTCTCTTTAGTAGATGAGTCTTGAGTCTACGGTGTGGAGACACCGGAGCGAGAGTACAGGTACTCGTTAGAGAACGAGGCACTGAGCGTGACCACTTGAGTAGTCATTAGGAAGTCTACCTTCTCGTCAATGACTGACTCGATGCTGCAGTGGTGTGTCTGGTTCTTTGACTTGAGGTGCATCAGCAGTTTACCTTGAGGGTGTTATAGTTTGACTACACTATAACTCGATCTCCTAGCCATTCGAAACCCTGAGGTGTATGTTGGCTATAGCATGTTCATTGTAGGAACTGGATTGCATCAAGATGGAATCTATCTACCTCGGTGTTAGAGGAGTCCTATGATGATCATGAGAATCAAGTCCAGAAGCCCATGGCCATGGCAGAGTGAAATAATAGAAAGAGTTTCTATTTAAGTCCGAACTCTAATAGAAAGATTTCCACCGCCTAAAAGTCGCGACAAACAACCACTCATCCCCATAAAAAACTCCACATGGCCTGAACGGCCCACTACCGGATGGTTACGGTTGTCACCATTAATTTGTTACATGCTCCATCTATAAAAGGAACCCTCCAGATACGTTTTCCACTAAGCTCTCTTCTCCTTCCTATGACTCTGCTCCACTATTTTTCTGAGCACTCCATTCCAATTGATCGGAGAACTAACTTGAGCGTTAGAGGGTCCTACCGGAGCCACCCACCTCCGATTTGGACTTCATTTTGCAGGTCCCTTCGGCGGCCTCACCTTCTCAACTTCAACTTCCTCTGGCATCCTCACAAATTTCCACACCAACAACTATGTATCGCATTTTTTAAAAAACACGACGAAATACAGAATTCACCTCTATTTTGAACCCATGATGGCCGCAAGGCTATTTTGAGCTATCCAACAGCCACCTGGTGGGCTTCCGACGGCCTCCCCATTGCCTTCCCTCCCTCCACTCTCTACTACCCCCCCCGTCTCTCTCTATCGTTCTCTTTTCTCGCATCTCATAGAGGACTGTGGAGCCCCAGAGGCCTTGGCGGCCCTCTAACGGCCTTGCGGGACACCCTCGGTCATCATCAGCCTTTCCCTCTCCTTCCCTCCCCTCCTCTCTCTCTTCCTCTCTTTCATTCTCTTTTGCTTCATTTCCGCTAGCATTCCAAATCGAATGTCCAAACCACACCAGTTAGCCACCGATACAATTTAATACCCCCGAACCATCCAGTTTGAGACGGTTCAGCAAACTATGCCGCCGACCACAACTCTTTGTTTTTGGCACCAACCACCATTATCTCCCGCTCTAGTTGCCACTCCTTGATGGTCTATGACCAATGTCGAAACCCCAACTACCAAGAATGAGCTAAGGCTCGGTTCAACACCAAGTCTTGTTTTTCTTCTTTGTTTTTTCTCCTCCGCTAGCTGTCCGTTGCCATATGTTGTGTTCGTCAATCACCAGCTCTCTAGTCTTCGCTACCTATGCTCATCGGAGCTGAGTGTAGCTCCTCTCCCCAGTGGTTAGGAACCCTCCCACCACCTGCACAAGCCCTGTTTTATTTCTTCTCACCTCCCTTTTTCTATCTCTTTCTCTTTCCTATCTCTCTCTTCCTCTTTCATCCTCTCTCTACATGGCTCACTAAAGCAAATGGAGGGTCCCAAGCATGGAATGCTGAACCGCACCGAACCGTACCAATAGCCAATCGATGCGGTTTGGATGTTTGATTCGGAATGCTGGTGAAAATAAAGCGAGGAAGAAGGAAAAAGAGGAAGAAAGAAAGGAGGGGAGGGAAGGCAATGGAAAGGCCGGCAATGATCTGCCGAGGCCACTGAAGGGCCGTCGAGGCCTCCGAGGTCCTCTGCGAAAGAGATTAGAGCGAGGGATAGAGAAAGAGAGGGGGAAGGGAGAGAAATGAAGGGAGGGGAAGGCAGCATGGAGATTCGATTTCTCAATTTCTCTCTTGTTTTGAACCCACAGCCTCCCTGCTACCTTCCCCTCCATTTCTATCTCTCCCCCTCTCTCTATTTCTCTCTAATCTCTCTCGCAGAGGAAGGTGGAGCCTCGAAGGCCTCGGCAGCCCTTCGACGACCTCCATGCACCTCCAGAGGCCACTGTCGATGCCTCCACTGGCCTTCTTTTCCTTTCCTCCCTCTCCGTCCCTCCCACCCTCTTTTTTTTCCTCCCCAATTCTCCCCTCATTTCCATAGTGGTTTGAGCCTAACACGGTCTTATACAGGGGCATACCGACTCATACTGCCATCCAGCCAACACAAGGTTTGATTTTGAGTTGGCAAACCTTGGTCCCAAGCTTCTCCTCTATGGATCCCTAGTTGACCCCAGTAAAGGGTCTGGAACCGCCTTGGTGGTTGCATAGCATGTAGGCCCCCACCCTAGCCTTATTAGGGATCAATGGGCTCCATCATTATTAAACCTTGTAGTGTTATCTGCACCCTAGTCTGATTCTTGTTTTGTGATTTGATCAGTTAGATTACATAATAAGACTGATCCAGGCCATCGAATGCTGCCACTTGGTTGGCCTTCACTTCCTCCAATTTTTTATCATGTTTATCAACCATTGCATTGATTTCCATTGCAATATTCTCTAATTATTGGGCTTAATCCTATGTGGAGGTGTCAAGACTTAGGGCTTTATTTTGAAATTCATCATAGCTATATTTTGATAATAGTATAATTTTCGATATTAGATTCAGAAGGAGACTTTAAGAATTAGTTAGATTTTCTGCTAGTTGTTCTCGCAAGATAAGTGATGAACCATCGTTCCTCATTTTTTTAATTAATTAATGTAAAAGTCCTGATATTAAATATGTTGACGCAGAATCTGATCGTCGCCGGAATCCGCTGGAATGGAAGCCGATGAGGTCGCCGCCGGGAACCTGCAAAACAAAGTTCCGTCCGAAGCCGGGGGGTTGGCTCCGGCAGGACCCTCCGACAATCAAGTCAGCTCTGGCCAACAGGAATGGAGTGCTCAGGAATGAGTTCCGGAACTTGAAGAAGAAGAGGAGAGCTTAGATATCAGAGATTCAAAGATTCGAGAGATTAGCGTATCTGGAGGATCCTTTATAGGCGGAGCTTAATTGGTGGTGACGGCCATACCGTCTGGTAGCGAGCTATTGGGGCCGCATGGAGTTCGGTACGAAGAGGAAGGCGTCGTCAGGTGGATAGTGACAGCCATACTAGCAGGTCATGGGCCGCATGGGGCTGGTTACGGAGAGAGTGGTGTCGCCAGTTGTGGCGACCATGTCGTTCGGTCTCATCGCCTGTCGCAGACTGATGGCAACAATTCATCCAGAGGAGCTTGGACTTATGGAGGAGTTCGGCCAAAGGGGAAGCTCGGGAGAAGTTCGGCTCCCGCAGGCGCCTAGCTGGAACGACGCGAAGAGAGTTCGGCTCTCATGGGGGTCCGACTGAAGCTCGGCGGTTGAGGAGTTCGGCTAAAGCCTGACCACTGGAAGTCCGAAGGAGCTCGGCCGCTAGGCAGTTCGGTCGGCTGCTAGGAGTCCGAAGGAGCTCGGCCACTAAGCAATTCGACCAGCTGAAGCTCTTCCGTGGCTACTGGCCACATCAGGCTGGGCATCGAACTTGACTTTGGTAGGAGCGGGGTTTATCCCCAACAATAGCCCCCCCACTTCCGAGTTCGAAACTCGAAGAAAGGGAGTGCAGAAAAGATGACTGCCAAAATTCTCTTCTGGTCTCCATACTGGTTCAGGTCGAAGCTCGGAGGAGATCTCATCTTCCGCTAAAGTTGATGTCGAAGTTGAAGCCCTCCAGCCGAGGTTGACACGGCCGCTCGGGAGAGATCCTATCTCTAGCCGAGGTCGAAGTTGAAGCTATCCAGCCGAGGTTGACACGGTCGCTCGAAAAAAATCCTATCTCTAGTCCGAGGTCGAAGTTGAAGCTCTCCAACCGAGGTTGACACGGTCGCTCGGGAGAGATCCTATCTCTAGCCGAGGTCGAAGTTGAAGCTCTCCAGCCGAGGTTGTTGCTCGCATTAAGACGAGGTTCTCCTCCTGTTCCTAACGGGCTGTGGAGGCACATAAGGGCCGCTGTCAGGGCCTCTCCCTCCATCTCATCCTTTATGAACGAGGCCTTCGCTCGAGAGAGATCTTATCTCTAGCCGAGGTTGTCAACGGTCGCTTGGAAGAGATCTTATCTCTAGCTCGAGGTTGTTGCTCGCGTTAGGACGAGGTTCTCCTCCTTTCCTAACGGGCTGTGGGGGCACGTAAGGGCCGTTGTCAGGGCCTCTCCCCCCATCTCGTCCTTTGTGAACGAGACCTTCGCTCGGGAGAGATCTTATCTCTAGTCGAGATTGTTGCTCGCGTTAGGACGAGGTTCTCCTCCTGTTCCTAACGAGGCTGTGGGGGCACATAAGGGCCGTTGTCAGGGCCTCTCCCCCTATCTCGTCCTTTGTGAACGAGGCCTTCGCTCGGGAGAGATCTTATCTCTAGCCGAGGTTGTCAAGCGGTCACTCGGGAGAGATCTTATCTCTAGCCGAGGTTGACTCGATCGCTCAAAAGAGATCTTATCTCTGGTCGAGGTTATCCACGGTCACTCGGGAGAGATCTTATCTCTAGTCGAAGTTGTCAACGGTCGCTTGGGAGAGATCTTATCTCTAGCCAAGGTTGATGCTCGCATTAGGACGAGGTTCTCCTCTTGTTCCTAACGGGCTGTGGGGGCACATAAGGGCCGTTGTCAGGCCTCTCCCTCCATCTCATCCTTTGTGAACGAGGCCTTCGCTCGGAGAGATCTTATCTCTAGCCGAGATTGTTGCTCGCTTTAGGACGAGGTTCTCCTCCTGTTCCTAACGGACTGTGGGGGCACATAAGGACCGTTGTCAGGGCCTCTCCCCCCATCTCGTCCTTTGTGAACGAGGCCTTCGCTCGGAAGAGATCTTATCTCTAGCCGAGGTTGACTCAACAGTCGCTCGGGAGAGATCTTATCTCTAGCCGAGGTTGTGCTCGCGTTAGGACGAGGTTCTCCTCCTGTTCCTAAAGGGCTTGGGGCACATAACAGGGCCTCTCCCCCTCGTCCTACTGTCGGGGATCTTAATCTCTAGCCGAGGTTGTCATAAGGGCCGCTGTCAGGAGCCTCTCCCCCCATCTCGAGCCGAGGTTGCCTTTGGAGATGAACGAGGCCTTCGGACTGTGGGGGCACATAAGGGCCGTTGTCAGGGCCTCTCCCCCATCTCGTCCTTTGTTTCGCTCGGATCTTATCTCTAGTCGAGGTTGACTCGATCGCTCGGAAAAGATTTTATCTCAAGCCGAGGTTGTCAACGATCGCTCGGGAGAGATCTTATCTCTAGCCGAGGTTGATGCTCGCGTTAGGACGAGATTCTCCTCCTATTCCTAACGGACTGTGGGGGCACATAAGGACCGTTGTCAGGGCCTCTCCCCCCATCTCGTCCTTCGTGAACGAGGCCTTCGCTCGGAAGAGATCTTATCTCTAGCCGAGATTGTCAACGGTCGATCGGGAGAGATCTTTATCTCTAGCCGAGGTTGTTGCTCGCATTAGGACGAGGTTCTCCTCCTGTTCCTAACGGACTGTGGGGGCACATAAGGGCCGTTGTCAGGGCCTCTTCCCCCATCTCGTCCTTTGTGAACGAGGCCTTCGCTCGGGAGAGATCTTATCTCTAGCCGAGGTTGTTGCTCGCATTTGGACGAGGTTCTCCTCCTGTTCCTAATGGACTGTGGAGGCACGTAAGGGCCGTTGTCAGGACCTCTTCCCCCATCTCGTCCTTTGTGAACGAGGCCTTCGCTCGGAAGAGATCTTATCTCTAGCCGAGGTTATTGCTCGCGTTAGGACGAGGTTCTCCTCCTGTTCCTAACGCGGCAATTAGTGACTACTTCTTTCCTATCATCGCATAGTTTTCGCATCCAAAAATAATATTATTGAAAGGAAAGAATTTTATTGAAAGAAAGTTACTGACAGTGCATCCTCAAATTCTGTATTTTAAGGTCGTGGTAGCGTTGTTCCTCCGTATTTCTTCGGATGATAAGCTCCGAGCCAGACGACCTCCTCCATCTCATGTTGGCCTCCGCAATTTGGAGCATGCTTCTCTTGGCTTTGACGCCGGAAGATGACGGATCGCCTATGTACCAAGCTCCTCGCAGGGGTAATGTGGATGACGCCGTGAGGTGGCCGAGCCATCTCTGGCTATGGCAGCACCCTGGGCCGATCTTTTCCTGCTTCAGACTGGTGTCGGAAGAATTTACCCAGCCGCCCCTTTCTGACAAGCTCCTCAATTTCGTCTCAAAGCTGGATGCATTTCTCGATGTCGTGGCCGTGGTCGCGATGGTAGAGGCAGTACTTGCTTCGATCGCGCTTATTTGGGGGAGACTGTAACCCTTCTGATCTTGGTAGCTGATTCTTAACTTCGGTGAGAATCTGAGTTCGAGGAGTGTTGAGGGAGGCATAGTCGCGGAACCTTTCAGGAGGTGGACTTCTTCGCGCCCTTCTGTCGGAAATTCCTTGGTGGCGAGCTCGAAAAGTTCGGGCCTTGCTTGCGCTGTGGAGGTCGTAAGCGCGGCCGAACTTCATTCCGTCCCTTTGTGAAACCTGCGGAAGAACTTCATGCCCCTTTATCGGGGCTTCCTTGATGGCGAGCTCGAGGGGGAGTTCGGTTCGGAGAACTTCCCGCTTCTTTTTCCGGACTTCCTTTATGACGAGCTCGAGGGGGAGCTTGGCTTTGCTCGCGCCGAACTTCATTCCGCTTTTCCGCGAAACCCTCCGCGGGAGAACTTCCTGCTTCTTTTGTCCGAACTTTCTTTACGATGAGCTCGAGGGGGAGCTCAGCTTTGCTCGCGCCGAACTTCATTCCGATGATGAGCTTTAAGGGAGAGTTCGGCCTTACTTCCGCCGAACTTCATTTTGATGATGCGGAAGAACTTTTGCTCTCTGTTTATCCTTCCTTAGGACGATTGGTATGCCCGAATGCTCTTCCTTAAGGCCGGTTCTTCGCATCCTTCTGGCGGGTTTGCTGACAGTCTCCGCCAGAGGTTGTCGCACGGCCTGCATCATCTTGGCGGTGCCGCGAACCTGACCAGCAGGTTGAACTACTCTACATCTGCGGTGGCTTCGGGTGGAGCCTGGGCTGCAACGGGAGCAAATGGACCTGGCGCGCAGGATGCCGATCGCCAAGTCGAAGCTCTCCTGAAGGCATTTTCTCTTCGGGAAAGAACTCTAGTGAGGAAGAAGAGAGATCTCCGGAGAGGGAAGAGAGAAATCGTCGTCGAGCACTCCTTTAAGAACAAGGGAACCTCAGAGGTTTGGGGTTCTCCCTTCCTCCAACGCCAAACCGGTGAGGGGTGGCTCCAGCAGGACCCTCCGACGATCAAGTCAGCTCTGGCCAACAGGAATGGAGTGCTCGAAAATGAGTTCCGGAGCTTAGAGAAGAGGAGAGCTTAGAGATCAGAGATTCAGAGATTCAAGAGATTAGCGTATCTGGAGGGTCCTTTATAGGCGGAGCTTAATTAGTGGTGACGGCCATACCGTCTGGTAGCGAGTTGTTAGGGCCGCATGGAGTTCGGTACGGAGAGGAAGGCGTCATCAGGTGGATAGTGACAGCCATACTGGCAGGTCATGGGCCGCATGGGGCTGGTTACGGAGAGTGGTGTCGCCAGTTGTGGCGGCCATGTCGTCCGGTCTCATCGCCTGTCGCAGACTGATAGTGACAGTTCGTCCAGAGGAGCTTGGACTTGTGGAGTTTGGCCAAAGGAAAAGCTCGGAAGAAGTTCGGCTCCTGCAGACGCCTGGCAGGAACGACGCGGAGAGAGTTCGACTCTCGCGGGGGTCCAACTGAAGCTTGACGGCTGAGGAGTTCGGCTAAAGTCCGGCCGCTGGAAGTCCGAAGGAGCTCGGCCGCTAAGCAGTTCGGTCGGCTGAAGCTCTTCCGTGGCTACTGGCCGCATCAGGCTGGGCACCGAACTTGACTTCGGCAGGAGCGGGATTTATCCCTAACAAAATAAATTATAAATCAATTTATATGTGAATTTTGAATTTTATGGTATTGTGTTTTTGAATGGAAAATAAATTTATAAGTCAGAAGCAATATTTTTTTATTTTACAGAATGTTATGGAATATACATATTTGATTGGAATATGATATATATTATTCAAATAAATTATAAATCAATTTGGATGCAATTCTTAAATTTCATGAAATTGTATTTTGAAACAAAAATAAATTTATGATCGGAAGTAAAATTCTATGACAGAATATTGTGCTTGTCGTTTATGGATTTTATATGGAATGTGCATATTTTGATAGGAAAATGATTTTATATGATTCTATAAAAAGAAATTTGTGATACATTTTGGCTTTGGACACTCAGTCAGACTATTTGATCCCTACAGTGAATGCTATGTTTTTTCAATACCCTACAGTGATTATATGTCATACACTTCGATACTTTACTTGTGGAGGTTATATATTAGCACTTCGATACCCTACTAGTGGAGTTATATGCTGGCACTTTGATACCTCATCAACGGCAGTTATAAATCCACTGAAGTTATGTATTGGCACACTATTTCTAAGCTTACCAGATGGGCCCGGCCATAGGGTACAAGTGTGCTCATAGTCGTAAAGGCTATTGAGTTGAATTACCATATTTTTGTTAAAATTGTATTTGTGAATATGAGCTAAGAATTTAAGAAATGATGGATATTCTTTATTTTGCCCCATTGAAACATATGGACCTTGCTTGTACGCTTAGTATTAATAATAAAACTTATCCAAATTATTACTTAAATTATCTAGCTAAGGTATTCATTACTTACTAGGCTATTGAGCTCATTATTTGGACTTTTGTCTTATTACAAGTTCAGAGAATTAGATGATGACAGGGTACTGCTATGGGCATGTGATTAGAAGTAAAAGACAACTGTACTGACATAGCCCAGAATTAGTATTGCTTTTCTTAGTTTATTATTGGAAATACATTATGGGTTCCTTATTTGAATTAGTGTTTGAAGAATGGTTGATGCAAGACTCTTGTGAAAAAATTTCTAGATATTTCTTAATAGCTTGGATTTATGAGTTATTGGAATTCGGAAATTGGATTTTACTCGCTTGATTTTATTCCATTGTGATTGTTATGATATCATGATGGAAGCCTTGCAAGCTTGTCGAGGAAATGCCCTACAAGAATGCAGCAATTGTCACATTCCTACCTCACAATTTCAGGTGCAGGCCATGGCAGTAACAAAGGGTAAAATCTTCACAAAAGAGTCACTTCATTCAATAGAATTAATAAATCATACATAACTAATCATTCATCATGGATCTATATTTATAACCACTCAAACAACCCTAAGACAATGTATCCCAATCATAAAGGGACTCTCAACTTATCCCTAATGGACCTAAGACTCTAACTGACATTATTTGACTCCAAAGAGAACTCCTAATCAAAATAAAACTCCATATCAAAAGAAAAGATAACTAAAGACAGTCTAACATGGTATTCCGTACTGGCCCGAACCAGCCAATGCACCCCATACCATACCATACAGGCAAGGAACTGGAATGGTTCAGGCCATTTTTTGAAAAAATGACCTAAACCAGACCAAAAAATGGCCTAAACCAGACCGAACCAGTCAGTTTGGTATGGTACCAGACGGTTTGGTACGATACAGGGTGGTACGGCACCGGTATGGGGCAATTTTCCTTCTTTTCTTTTTCTTTTGGCCGCTGGATGGATTTTTTTTTTGATTTTTTTATTGACGGTATGGGGTGGTACGGTATGATTTTTGTACAAGCCAGCAACCGGCACAGGTTGCGGTACCAAGTCCGTGAACCTTACTATCTAATATTAAAAAAATTGTAATCTTATAGGATCCTATATAAAAGACCTTCAAAATCTTTCCAAATGACAATCCTAAAAGGATTTAGATGATAATCCTACTCATGACAGGACTCAAAACCCACTAGAAAAATAGCTCCAAAAATTAGTATGAAATTGCAAAAAATAAAAAATATTTAACCTACTCTTTGGTAAAACTAGTAAACTAAGCCTAATTAGATGTAAACTATGTCGTGGACGTGACCCACCAGCTAATCTGGTCAAGTTTCCATGAAAAACAGTTAGATTCATCGGGTCATCAGGCCAGGCTGAGTCAAGCATGTTAAGCACTCTTTCATTCTATATCCAGAAGGAAAACTGAATAACAAGGCAGAAAACTGAAAATGGGTGTAATCGCACATTGCTACCACTTACATCATTGATAAGGACATAGTTCAATCATTATCAAGCCCTCAACCTACAATTAGTAGCCTCAGTTTCCAAGCTACAATGAGTGATAGAGGGATTAGGAATATCAAAGTTATAGGGCTGAGGTTGAGCTGGAACAGACCAGGCTGGGTCCAGTCGGCTCAGATAAGGTAGGACTAGATCTAATGTTTCACCCGTTTTAGGCCTCATTAATACATGGGTTGGGTCAGACTGGGATGATGGGAAAAATATGACAGACCAGACCAGGTTTTTGAAACGGGTCATTTTCAGACTGGGACCACCACCATATGTCTAAATGATGAGGTCAAGCCGGTTTAGGTGAGAAAGCAATAGGTCAAGTCACAAGTTCACCTAAGCTATCTGTAGGCCTAATATCTATGCCATATTACAAAACATTGAAATTTGAAACTAAAAAAACTTGTCTTAAAGCAAGTTTACCATGAAGAAAAGAAAATAGTATGCAACTTTTTTTGAACTTTAATTTCCGTAACATGTTTATCTTGATACAATGCTTATTCAAAACATAATTATGCTAACCTGGTCCTTGTAGTATGACAACTTGCTTTTTTCAAAAGCCAATGCTCATATGCCAAAAAGTACAATCCCTAAATATAGAAGAAAAGATAAGTCAACTTAGCCTTAAGTGGAAAGTAGTAAAATACCTAGGAGGGATTTGACTTTGTTGCCCTGGAGATGTCCAATAAAATGCCATTCAATATCTGCCGGAAGCTGCAACAGCAGATTAATTAATTTCCCACTCATTCTCATATATGAAGCATTGCAATAGTAGAAGTTTATATAATCTTATGAACATGTCGTTCACATACAATTGCATTTCAACACTTAAGCTTCACTAGGGTTCCTAGCAGCTATACAAATCAATTAACGTATTGAGAGTCAACAAACTCAAGGTAACATGATAAAGTCCATACAGTCTATTAGAAATCATGCAAAGAAATCCAGCAAGCCAGTGTGCATGCTTACATAAGATTAATTGTGAGCCAACAATTTAAAGTTAACACTTAATGCTATAAAGTTTATGCATCTACTATCTGAGAATAGATCAGGGAAGGAATTCCAGATATTCAGAAATCAAGAAATCCGTCATGCTTATTTGAGAAAAAATGGAAGCTTAGCCTTCCAAAAATGCCTTACAAACCACAAAGATTTCCTTCCATCTCTAAAAAGTTAAGAACAGTTGGGTAACAAGGAACTAAAATCCTGAAATTTCCAGAGGTTGTAAGATCACATCTTTGCCCTCTTCAGTTCTACATAATATACTCATGAAGGACAAAGGTATTTTTCTGCTTGAATGGCAAGTTATTAATTGTAGTAGGGCTGCACAAAGAATTGGCTTCATGTGTGTATTCTTTTATCCTTAACATATATAATATGGTTGTCAATATGTACAAGGCCTCAAAGTTTACATCATAGTTTGTCCATGAGGAAATATTTGAGATGAATTCCAATGATACTTGCAAACATGGAAAAGACCCAGAAGGGTCCAAATAAGTCTCAAAAGTTAGTGACATCAGGGCCTGTCTCAGGTAGCAGATTAAGTTTGGCAGACACTAACTCCAAATATAATGCTGATTAGCTCCATAACATCAAAAGGTTTGATTCTCCAGGTAACAAAAATGCAGTGGGGAGATTTAACAAGAATTGTAAAGAACATAATATCACGCTGATTGAGAGTTGAATAAAAGACAAACATCTCCAAGAAAAGCATTAGTAAAATCTCAAGCAGAACTTTCTCTATTTCCAACCAAAGCTCTTGTTGTTTTGTAGTACTAAGGAACTCAGCTCTTAATGCTTAGCTGATGCAAATAGAACTTGTAATATTCCACCCTAGACTTAGAAAAAAAAAGTGTATGCATGAAAAATATAAAATATGAGTCATTCTTTAGAAGCATTAAGTGCTGACTTGCACTACATCAAATGAAATACTTCAGAAACCAAGATATATGACTTTTTAAAATGGATTTTGAGTTTTAGCAATTTTTGGATAAATTTTATTACGCACTGAGATAAGAAATACCTCTGCATTACAAATTCACTATTTCAACACCACCCTAATAATCATTAAAGATGAAAAATGGACTCTTTATTCTTAAGGAATTTGAACTTTTACAATGAATATCTCAAGCATATCACTTATCCTTGCTAGTCTATCTGTTAGTAATCAATCTACTGAGTCCAAGGGTTGAATTGACCCACCATACCAACCAACTCATTTTGACCGTCCTACTCATCCAATGACCTACTTGGACAGCTAGGGGAAAACAAACCGACATAAATTAATTACATTCTTAGCCCATAAATAGGGCTAAAGAGGGCAGTCTAGGGAGGAAAGTTAAAGAGAATATGCGCTTTTCAGCGATAGGAGGAGAATGAGGAGAAAGGAAGCTTGTATAAGGACTTACAGATTCCTTGGTTTGAACTTTTAGGTGTGTTTGCTTTCCTTTAGTGTCATTTTGAATGTCCTCCACCATAAAGTTTGTTCCAAAGTCTAGGGTTTTCTTTCAAGGATTTCTACCATGCTTGATTTTGAGATGCAGTATCTTTGAAGCTTTTCAATCTAAGTATTATTTTAAAAAACTTAGTTTCCATGGCTTTTCATTCGGATAAGTTTTGAAGTCATTTTAAATTTTGAAATTTACTATTCAAAGATTAAAAGTTCCAGCATTAATGCCCATCCTAGTTCTGTCTCGAATTGGTATAATAGCAGGATGGACCAAGAGGATTGAAATGACCATTAATAACAAGAATAAAGAGAATTAAAAAAAAATTATGCCTTAGGATGCCAAGCAATCTCAATTCCCAAATGTTAGAATGATATCATCTTAGCATGTCTTGGTCAATGCCAACTAGGATGGTCAAGATGTCCTCATCCACAAGAGAACCAGTGTCTTGGGTGCATCCTAGGTACCACTCTCTCATCAAATTGGTATGACACTGGAAAGTTGTCCCTACAAACACTAAGACCCAAATCCTTGCTACAATTAGTCGCAAAGGCTTTTGGCTTACTCTTCTTTTAAAATTTAATATTATTTTAGTTTGAACTTATGTTTTGTTTTTATATTGAAAACTTAATCACAAGTTTTCATAATGATATTTCTGAATTTGTGTGCAAGTGTTTATGCTTGACATCATGTACAAACTCTTCTGCATTTTGGAATTTTGATGGAATCCTTTTAATATGGAATTTGTAAATATCTATTATACTTGCACATGATGATATATTTTGAAGCTACTAATAAACCTCTAGCTAGGTGGCACATTTGCCTATCCAAATTATCAATGAGGATTTAATCAATAAATGAAAATTTTAGATAGGTGGTGTACGGCCTTTTTAGAAATACTCTTGAGAATATATAGGTACCTAACTCTAAATCAATTCCTTTACTAGTTGCCTATGTTAGATATATGTGCCCTAGAAGCCAGAATTGGCTGACACTTGTAATACACTTCTAGGGGCAAAATTGTAATTTTGACTAAAAGCAATAAATGGGTTATTTTCTATCACATATGTGTATTTAGTGTCTGTGATACATCCTTTGAGTTAATGGTAATGATAATTCATATTTTCAAGAGTTGAAAATTTAAGACATGAATAATCATTATTAACTCATAAATTGCTCCTGACCATAGGATCATCACGAGGATGGTGATTGATCCGGAAGGTTGGTGTACAATCGCTTCTCTTTAGTAGATGAGTCTTGAGTCTACGGTGTGGAGACACCGGAGCGAGAGTACAGGTACTCGTTAGAGAACGAGGGCACTGAGCGTGACCACCTCGAGTAGTCATTAGGGAGTCTACCTTCTCGTCAATGACTGACTCGATGCTGCAGTAGTGTGTCTGGTTCTTTGACCTGAGATGCATCGGCAGTTCACCTTGAGGGTGTTATAGTTTGACTACACCATTACTCGATCTCCTAGCCATATGGAACCCTGAGGTGTATGTTGGCTATGACATGTTCATTGTAGGAACTGGATTGCATCAAGATGGAATCTATCTACCTCGGTGGTAGAGGAGTAGCCCTATGATGATCATGAGAATCAAGTCCAGAAATCCATGGCCATGGTAGAGTGAAATAATAGAAAGAGTTTCTATTTAGATTTTCACATTGGACTCGAATCGAATGATTACATCATATGACAGAGACTAGGGTTTGACGAGTTCACCTTAAACCCTAATCTGATCGGGGCTCAAGATAGAAGAACTGAATCACACAGGTAGCTGCACCAAGAGGTTCGCATTCAGCTCTGATGGGTTGCCACCATATACTGCTAGGTGTCACTGGTGGATTTTGGGAGCAATTAGAATGATTTAGATGATCGATCATTCTAGCTGTTCGAATCAGAAGAGTTCTGATCCATCGAAAGGAGTTTCGATGATGTCGATGATAGAGATCATGACATATCCCATTACCATACAGAACTGAACCTAACTGGGTCACACAAACAAGGGTTTGAATCTGGTGATCATCAATTGAAACTGATCTAGTTCAATTGATCTGAATGAGATTCAATTAGGTTCAAGGAAAATCGTGCTAGCACTCGATTGAACCTAACGTTCTTCTTTTGCTATCATAAATAAGTTGTCCTGTCTGAGCCAAAGGAGTTTGTGCTCAAACAGAGGCCTTCATATGGTCTGACAGGAGGTTGTCCAAGTCAGAAAAGGTTGTCTTATTTGTAAGACACTACCTGCCATTTTTGGTCACCTGCCATTTCTTGTTCTTTGACTTTGGTCAAAAGTCTACCTTTGACTGGTCAAACGTTGACCATTGACACTTTGACTTTTGACCACATGTCATGCACCTATTGGAGAGCTGGTGGGGGCCTGTCCCCCTGCCAGAACCTGGCAAGGAGAAGGGCGCACGCCACCCTAGGCGTGTGCCCAAGTTGGAGGCGCCTAGGAGTCCTTGTTGGACAAGGACTCCATCTCCTTTTTGGATTCCAATTAGAGTTCTTCTAAGAACCAACTTTGACTGGTCTTAGGCGCCCTCTAAGGAGGAATCCAGGGGTCTCTATTCCCACCAATCAGATTTAGATCTGATTTCACAAAGGGTTGTGATTGGTTGGGAGGAAGAGGAGTTGGATCACGCTTAGTCTATAAATAAGACCCTGCGCCCAACTCAGATTCTAAGCAAGCAATTCAATTGAGAAACCCCATGCCCCAAGGCTGCCTCTCCCCTCCTTCTCCATGCCATAGTCTCTTCTCCCCTTGCTCTCCACGTCCAAAAGGAGTTTTGGACCTTGGTTGGTGCGATTCAGATCAAAGAAAGGCGATCAAAAATAAGAAGGCTGCGCTGCTGCAAAGGACGACTGCTCATCTTCAAAAGAGTTTTGAAGATCCTCCAGATCAGATCCAGATCTGATTTTTGGAGGTGTGATAGAGAAGAAGAGGATCTCCAGATCCAACCCGAGTGGATACTGGTAGAGGCCAGGCGCTTGCGTGGCTAAGATCCAGAACCTTCCGCTGCAAACAGGATCATCAACAGGGTAATAGGATTACCCAGATCTGTAAATTAAATTTGATTTAATTTATCTTTTAATTTTATTTTATTAAAATAATACGAATCAGATCTGAAACATATCAAGATCTGATTGGGATTAAGAGAAAAATTTTTGAAATATATCTCTTGATCTGATCAGATCTGAAAGAATCTGGACCGGGAAATCAGGATTTCCCTTCAGCCTACACATTAATGATTCATGCATTGGATGGTCATAGTGATCAAGATGAATATGGTGGAAACAATCAATCAAGGTACAGTATATTGTGGCAAATGAAGCATAGTATGTGCCATCAGCTATAATTTTTGGCTTGTTTCAACTCATCTTTCTTGACTGCAACAAACACCAACATGGCCAGTCCCAAGCCTGGATGTGAACGGTGGAGGGTTGACATCATCGGTCATAAAAGCATATCAATAACTACGAAATGGAGCCAAATTTGATACATCTGAATGTTGTTTCATGCTCCATGACATGCACAAGAACCTGAACCAATTATGGTAGAAGTGGACAAGGGTTGGTTAGGCTGTCGTCCATAAATGACCCACTACAAGGTAAACCCAATTACAGTGATAAATAAGCAAGGACTATTTAGATCATTTTCTATACACGATCCACTTCAATGTGACCTGATTGGAGTGACAAATGAGCAAGGATGGTTAGGTAATGACCTGGCCCCAAAGTGATTTCCACATGTACCTTCATGAACTTCCCTTAACGCATAATCAGCATCAGAAGATTGGAGGCATTTAAGAAGTGGCAAGGAATATGACCTCTTGTATAATTTATTCTCATATAAAACATAAAAAGAAGCTTGGTTTCTTAGCTTCCAAGCTTCCTTCGGATCTCTAGGAAGAATACCATCTTTAAGATATACCATGAGTGGGTCGATCCAATTAGGCTCATGATCGACTTGCATTATTGTTTGGGGTTCCTCCGAACTTAGATTCTGCAAAACCTCAAAAAAGACTTCTTTCAACAATTTACTCGGAGCCAAGGTAGCTAATTTCGAGAGAAGGTTGGCCCTAGTGTTTTCTATTCTGGAGATCTGCTGAATGTTGAAGCTACCGAAAACTGAGATCAAGTTCTTCACCTTTTCCAAGTACTTCATCATGTTTTCCTCCCGGGCTTCATAAGTACTATTAACTTGCCCGACTACCAATTGAGAATCACTATAGACTTTCACATGGTTCGCTTCCAATTCTTTAGCTATTTTCAATCCTGCAATTAGAGCTTCATATTCTGCTCCATTATTTATTGCTAGGAACTCAAAGCGTAGCATGTATTCGACAATAATTCCTTCTGGATTGATTAGAATCAAGCCCGCACCCGCTCCCGAGGCATTGAATGAGCCATCAACATATAGAGCCCAGAAGTCTTCAAGGAGATCTGTTCTTTCTTCAGGAGAGTTCTGCTACAAACTCGGAGCACAAACTTTTTGCTGCTCAAGTTCGGCCGATGAAGTCGGCTAGTATCTGATCTTTAATGGATGGCCGAGATTGAAAATTGATGTCGAACTTGGTGAGTTCAATTGCCCATTTTGCTATTCTCCTAGAGGTATCGGGCCAATGAAGATGGCTTTAATGGGTTGATCAAAAAGAAGCGTGATCGTATGCCCCTGAAAATAAGGCCGAAACTTCATGACTGCAATCAACAAAGCATAGGTTAGCTTTTTCAATTTCATATATCTTATTTTTGCATCCCTCCAAACTCGGCTTATGTAGTAGATAGGCTTCTGGATTTTCGTCTCTTCTCTGATCAGGATCGCTTCAATTGCCGCAGGTGACACCCCAGATATAGGAACAGTTCTTCACCAGGTTCGAGTTTGGCAAAGAGAGGAGGTGAGCTCAGATAGTGCTTCAACTCTTCAAAGGCTTGTTGACATTCATGAGTCCAGCAGAAGTTCTTTGGCTGCTTGGGTGCCTGGAAGAAGAGTATACATCACTTAGCCGACCTTGAAACGAAGCAATTCGGAGCTGCAACTTTCCCTGTCAAGCGCTGAACCTCCTTTATTGTTTTTAGTGCAGTCATTTCTTGGATGGCCCTGATCTTTTCATGATTCGCTTCGATGCCACGCCTTGACACCATGAATCCTAGGAACATTCCTGAAGTTACACCAAAAATACATTTGTTTGGATTCAACTTCATCTTATACTTCCAGAGGGTGCTGAAGATCTCTTCTAGGTCGACAATATGATTTATTGAAGACCGGCTCTTGACAAGCATGTCATCTACATAGACCTTCATATTGCGGCCGATCTACTCCTTGAAGATCTTATTCACCAAGCGCTGATAGGTTGCACCTGCATTTTTAAGTCTAAAAGGCATAACTCTGTAACAATAAAGACCACGGTCAATAATAAAATAAGTTTTCTCTTCATCTTCTGGTGCCATCCGTATTTGGTTATAATCGGAGAAGGCATCCATGAAAGTAAGAAACTCATGGCCATCCACCAATTGATCAATTCTGGGAAGAGGGTAGCTATCCTTTAGGCAGGCCTTATTCAGGTTTGTGAAGTCTATGCACATCTTCCGTTTGCCATTCGCCTTCTTGACAAGAACCACATTCGCGATCCAATTCGGGTAGGATACCTCCCGGATGAACTTGGCTTTTAGGACCTCGTCAACCTCATCTGCAATGGCTTTCTGCCGCTCCGGTGCAAAGCTACACTTCTTTTATTTTACTAGTCGACGTTTGAGATCTACACCTAGGCGATGTTCCATCACTCAGTATTGATTTTGGGCATATCTATAGGCATCCAAGCAAAAACGTCGGCATTCCCCTACAAGAAAACGACAAGCTGCTTTTTGACTTCCCCTCTCAAGTTGGAGCCAATTTGAATAGTATGATCTTCATTCCCATCATTCAGTGAAACTATGACAAGGTTGTCAATAGGTTCCCTCCGCTCTTCAGTTAAGTCGTCACAAGCATCAAGCCCATCCACTGGACAAGATTCCGTCTGCTTTCCCCCTTGTAAAGCAACGTAGCAGTGCCGTGCCAGAGCTTGATCTCCTCTAACTTCTTCGACCCCATGACTTGTTGGGAACTTCATTTTCAAGTAATAAGTTGAGACCACAGTCCGAAGTGCATTCAGACCAGGTCGACCAAGGATTACATTGTATGTTGAGGGAGCTTTCACTACCAAGAAGTCAACTTGGGCCTTGGATTGCTTTGGATACCTGCTACAACAGACAAGGTAATTATTCCTTCCACAGGCACAGCATCACCAATGAACCCCACTAACAGAGAATTCATTGGTTTCATTCGACTGTCAGGTATATACATTTTGGAGAATGCATTATAAAACAAAACATCGGCAGAGCTTCCATTATCAATCAAAATACGGCGTACATCATAATCAGCAATATTTAAAGTTACTGCAACCGCATCATTGTGTGAGAATTGAATCCCGTGTGCATCTTCTTCAGTGAAAGCGATAGGCTCCTCAGTCCTTTGCCTTTTTGCTGGCTCTGCTGACCTGCTATCTTCCCCTAGTCGATGTCCCCCAGCAATGATGTTGATGATTCCAAATAGGGGCCGATCTCCTTGCAGCTCATCCCTCCGGGGTGGTTCAGGCTGTGGCAGAGCTCTTGGCCGATCCTCCCTCCTTTTCGATCGATGTCTCAAAAAGCGGTCTAGCCGACCTCGTCTGATGAGCTCTTCGATCTCGTCTTGGAGCTGAATGCATTCTTCAACATCGTGACCGTGGTCATGATGATAGAGACAGTACTTGTTGGAATTATGCTTGGCTGGATGAGACCACAACTTTTCCGACCTCGATAATTGCTTCTTGATCTCCATCAGCACTTGGATCTTCGAAGCATTCAAGGGGGCATAGTTGTAGAATCTTCTGGAAGGAGAGTTCCGCCATGCCACCCTTTAATCTGGGCTTCTCGATCGGCATGCCCGAGGAGTTAGGGTTTGTCTGCACTCAAGAGGGGTTCTAGAGTGCGGTCGAGCTTCACTCGACTTCTCAACAATTGCGAGCTTGCTAGATTCACCCACCTGCCGCTCTCCTGGGGCTTCTTCATTCTTCAATTTAAAGGCCTCCTCCACTCGAGCGTAGCCTTATGCCCGAGCCAACATATCGGCAAAATCCCAAGAATACTTCTTCTCTAGGGAAAAAAAGAGATTGTTCTTCTGGAGGCCGTCCTTCAATGCGGCCATAGCGATAGATTGATCCAAATTTCGAACCTCCAAGACAGCTGCATTAAAGCGGCTAATGTAAGCTCGAATAGACTCCCCTTCCTTCTGCTTGATATTGACGAGGGAGTCCGAACCTTGTCTCTGGCATCAGCTACTGATGATATGAGCCACGAACTAGTGGCTCAACTGATAAAAAAAAAAATGATATCTGGTTTGAGGCCCAAGTACCAATTCCTCGTCGCTCCTTTTAAAGTAGAGGGGAAAGCTCGGCATATAATGGTGTCAGGTGTGCCATGAAACAGCATCATAGTTCTGAAAGCTTCGAGATGATCGACAGGATCGGTGGTCCTATCATTACTCTCAAACTGGAGGAGTTTGAAGTTCGGTGAGACGGGCTCCTACATGATACAAGCAGAGAATAGGGGGTCAATGCAGATATCATCATGACGAGCGGGGGCAACGTGGCGGAGTTCTTCAATCCACCGGTTCATTTCTTGAAGCTTCTGATAGAGAATATCATCTCGATCATGGACCTCAAAATGCGGCTGGCTAAAGGGGGCTGTGATTCCCCAAGGGTGGAATCATGATCAAAATAGGAGCTCTTTGCTCTCAACTTTCCCTTCCCAGGAGTCACTAGTCGACTCGCCCAAGTGGGCCTTTCTTACACACCGGATCTCTACATTCCGACAAGGGTCTTTCTGACTGGACCGATACTGGGGGCTGCTGCATGGCCTATACTGCTTCAGTAAGGCCCTTAACCTGCTGCACCAATAGGTTAAACTGCTCAAAATTCAACGTAGCCACCGGTGGTGATTGAGGTGCCGGCAATGAGGTCGGAGCAAGCTGATCTGGAAGAGATCTGGCAGCAGAGGTGGTGGATCGTCAGGTTGAAGCTCTCTTGGGCGGCATCTTGTTGGAACAAAAAGAGATCAGAAGAAAACAGAGTGAAGGTAAGGAGGGAAATGAACTCGATTGGGTACTCTTTCAAAAACAAAGGCTCAGAGTGTCCCTCCTAGCGCCAATCCTGTTGGTGCAAAAAACGATGCTAATGTCGGAGTTCGCTGGAGCTGGAGAAGACGAGGCCGCCGATGAGACCTGCAATATGAAATCCAAATCAGAGATGAGTGGCTCTGGTAGGATCCTCCGATAGTCAAGTTAGTTTCCTGGCCAACAAGAATGGAGTACTCGGGAGAATGTAAGTAGAAGTGAGAGCTTAAAGAAAAAAACGTATCTGGAGGATCCCTTATATAAGCGGAGCCTGTAACAAAATGAAAGTGACAGCCATAACAGAATGTCAGTAGGTCATTCGGGCTACGTGGAGTTTGTTACGGAGAGTGGGCTGTCGTTTATCGCGACTCGTAGGCGGTTGGATTCTATTTGTTGGAGTTCAAACACAACTTCTACATCTATTAGCAAGCTGTGCGTGTTGGGATGAAGAACTTGAAGTTAGGTAGGCCGAACTTGGAGGTCGGCTTTTGAGTGGCAGGTGGCAAACATGTAACTGGTTAAAATCTATAGGTGTTGCCTTTGATAGCTTTGAGGAGTTCGGCCATCTTCATGGTCAGCCACTATCCGTAAAGTAGAGCAAAGGAGTTCTGCTAGAATAGAATTTGACTGGAGAGGAATTTGGCTGGATGGGGCTCCTGACGTAAGGTTGATGAGATATGCTTGTTTGCCATAAAGGGATCCGGCCGCACTCAAGGTCTGCCAAAAATGAAATCGGAGGGTGTTGGGGTTTAATATTCGATGGGACTCTGCTAATATCGGGACCAGAGTCCGTTAACACGTCCTTTACTGTTCAAGTTCGGCGAGACGAAGTTCATCATTCCTTGAGAGCGTTCTGCAGTCGTTAAAAGAGAACGGATGGTTACAACTGAGAAGATCGTCCAGCATGCATAATCTAAAGGTCGACCTCCTTGAATTGAATTAGAATAGAAGATCAGCTTAGTTAAAATTCGGTCGTGATTACTGCGACTCCGGATGAAATCATATCAAGGCCGGACTCCTCATTGGACTTCGACGGGAATTATTTTATCCCAACACTTACTAAAGAAAGAAAATTTAATCTTAAAGACTAAACCAAATAATATATTAGACATAATGGTTAATTTTATTAAAAGAGTAGCTAAAGATGTTTTTACAAGAATCAAAGGAGAAAAGTGATATACATATATATATATAAATAGAGAGAGAGACCAGACTAGAATCAAGTCGACCGGATTTGGATTTAGATCCGGTCAAGTCAAAACTCTATAATAGGGATCCTATGTCAATGATCCAAGCCGTTGAATGTGATCTACTATATCAAAACTGCTTGCACATAAAAAAATTATATGATTTGGAGACCCCTAACCTATACATCAAATAGGCAAAATTAGACAGCCTAAATAAAATTGAATTAGATGAATTTTTTTATCATTTGATGCATAGGCTAGAGATCTTCAAATCATATTATTAGAATATTGGGTGCCCATGATGGGCTGACTCATATCATGACCCAACCCACTTGAATTTTGAAAGTTTGAATTTAAAGGATCATTAAATATTAGATAATGATTATCTAATTATTTTTTTGTGTTCAATTATACTACACCTTTTAAGGTGGGAAGTTATTCGTGTCGCATGAGAGTTTTCCACAATCTTTACTTCTCTTCCTTAGAGAGAAAACTACAAAGTTCATTGTTCTAAGAGTGGATTTGGATGTGCTTATTATGGAAAACACACAAGGTTCGACTCGTGATCTTGTGTAATACCATTTGATTTTTGTTCATAGTAAAAAAGAAGCTAATCAATCGGGAGATGTTGGTGCAGAATCTGTTTGACGTCGGATTGAGCTGGAGTTGAAGGAGAAGAGGCCGCCACCGGTGACCTGCAAAACAAAGTCCCGTCCGGAGTCAGAGGTAGTGGCTCCAACAGGACCATTCAATGTGATCGTCAGCACTTCTGGCCAACAGAAATATAGTGCTCAATGTAACGGGAAGGGGAGTGAGAGCTTGGAAAAAACGTATCTGAAGGGTCCCTTTTATAGACAGAGCCTATAACAAACTGATGGCGACAGCCATAACTATCTGGTAGTGGACCGTTCAGGGCCATGTGAAGTTTGTTATGAAGGACAAGTGGTCGTTTGTCGTGGCGTGCCAGTTTGTTAGGATCTAATAGTTGAAGCCCGAATGAACCATGCCTCAGCAAATCGAGGGAGCTTTGGGATGTCCTCAAGATCAACCATGCGTTGCCTGATATTTGTTTTATCTAGGATAGATGCCGAGGCCCTTCCGGTGACTGGGAGTTCTTCCAGAATGAGTCCTTTTAGGCAGCTGGAAGGAGTCCGGAAGGAATCCTACTGAAGGAGTCCAGGATGGGTTCGACTTGGAAGGGAAGCCCATCTAAGGGAGAGATCTGGAAAAAGCTCAACTGAGGGAGAAGATCGGAAGAATCTCGACTGAAGGAGAAGCCCGGAAGGAGTCCAACTGACGGAGAAGTTCGGAAGAAGTCCGAGTGACAGAGAAGCCTGAAAGGAGTCCTGCTGAAGGAGATCGATGGGAGTCCGACTGATGAAGAAGCCCGGAAGGAGTCCTACTGAAGGAGAAGCCCGATGAGAGTCCGACTGATGGAGTAGCCCAAAAGGAGTCCTGCTGAAGGAGTCCAATCGACGAAGAAGCCTGAACGGAGTCCTGCTAAAGGAGAAGCCCGGTGGGAGTCCGACTGAAGGAGAAGCCCGAAAGGAGTCCGACTGATGAAAAAGTTCGAAAGGTGTCCGACTGACGGAGAAGCCTAAACAGAGTCCTGCTAAAGGAGAAGTCCGGTGGGAGTCCGACCGAAGAAAAAGCTCCGAAGGAGTCCAACTGACAGAGAAGTCCGAAGGAGTCCGAGACAGACCCGGAAGAGAGTCTGTTGAAGGAGAAGCCCAGTGAGAGTCCGACCGACGACGGAGAAGTTCGGAAGGAGTCCGATTGACGGAGAAGCCCGAAAGGAATCCTGCTGAAAAAGAAGCCTGGTAGGAGTCCGACCAACGGAGAAGTCCAAAAAGAGTCCGACTGATAGAGAAGTCCGGAAGGAGTCCTACTAAAGGAGAAGTTCGGTGGGAGTTCGACCAATGGAGAAGCTCGGTGGGAGTTCGACCAATGGAGAAGCTCGGTGGGAGTCCGATCGACGGAGAAGCCTGGACGAAGTTCTGCTGAAAAAAAGCCCAGGAGTCCTGATGAAGAAGAAGCCCGATGGGAGTCCGACCGACGGAGAAGCCTGGACGGAGTCCTGCTGAAGGAGAAGCCCGATGGGAGTCCGATTGAAGAAGAAGCCTGGAAAGAGTCCGACTATTTTGGGGATCTTTGAAGCCTTGGTTAGAGCTCTTCTACGATTATAGATACCTTTTTGCCGATCATCAAACCAAGCCTCGACAGAAGCAGGGTTTATTCCCAACACAAGTCCCCCTACTTCCGAGTTTGAGATTCGAAGGGAGTAAAACGACGACTGCCGAAGTTCTTTTCCGAATTTCGCGCCTATCAGATGGAAAGTCGGGGTGATTTTTGTGCTGGTGCCGAGACCTCTTTAATTACGAAATGATTTGAGAAGACGGCTTTTCGAGACTCCCGCCGGGATGCTATCCCGAGTACAACGCAATTAAAATTTTCTCAGCCATCAACCGCCAGCCAAGGTTAGCGAGACACCTGCCAATCAAGGATCGGTTGGAAACGATCCGCCATCATAACTGCCTCGAACTCCATAAGCTCTTTAAACCTACCTTCCTTCTCTGGGGGGGTCTCATTTCCTCCGAGTTCTCCTCCTTTCCTTGGGCTTCTTCCTCCTGCCCGAGAGTCCTTTCGATTTCTTCCTCCATTCTCCCCGCCGACGAGTGTTTTCTCGTTCGTCCCTCACCGCGCCAGTCGTCTTGTTGCCTTTCTCGACACCCTAGGTTAGTTTCGCAATCTTTGTTTTATTATTTCTTCCTTTCTTGCTCCTTCCTCCCACGATTTTCTTCAAGAAATCTCCGTATCTTATCTTCCTTGATTTTCGAGGGTTTTCCTTGGGTTTAGTTTGATCCGGATGTCCTCCGAAACCCCCCAATTTGTCGGTTCTTGGAGTTCGTCCGGTCCGACCTTCTTAGATCCCGCTCCCATAGCTGAGGCCGCACCTAGGAGTATGTCTCATCATCCTTTTATACCGGATACCATTTCCTACGCTCTGACCCTGAACAACCTCTCCTTAATTAGGATACAATACAGGATCCCCCAGGAATTCGATCTTGAACTCCCCAAGTCAAGCGACCGAGCTAGTTCCCCTCCGCCTGGTCGATTTTGCTTGTATCTAGAAACTTTGCACGCCGGACTTCGACTTCCACTCCTGCCTTTCGTAGTTGCCCTCTTTCGCTTTTTGAACATCTTCCTAACTTCCGTAGTACCAAACTCCTTTAGGTTCGTGATCGGATTCCTTTTCCTCTACCATCTGGCTGAAGTTCGTTCGACCGTCTCCCTCTTTAGGAATTTCTATACCTTCAAACACCATCCTTCCACGAAGGATTGGTGGTACTTCCCCCAGTTCGGCAAAAAGGAGCTTCTGAAAGGTGCTCCTTCTATTCACAACTAGAAGGAAAAGTACTTCGTGCACTGTCCGACCTTGGAGCTGGATCTCCCCCCAGGGCTTTCTTAGGGAATCGGTGCGCCAAGCTCCTAGTTTAGATAGAGTCAACCTCGATTCTTCCAATAAACTCAAGGCATACCGAGCTCCTCTCCTTCCCGACCTTCTAAAAAAGCAGACTCTATTCAACCTGGGTTTGAGCCCTCTTAACCCTGTTGGTATACTTTTTACTTTCCGAACTATTATGAGATCACAGATGCATTTTTGCTGATTGTAACTTTTTCTTTGTTACAGAGATGGATACTAAAGCTGCAGGGATGCTCACCAAGGGCCTCTATGTCCAGAAGAGAAAAGGGAAGGCTCCGGACGAAAGCTCAAAAAGGACGAAAGTTGGTGCCCCGAGCTATGCGGCTCCAGTCGTCCCTGCGACCTCCACCTAAGTCGCCCCAGACGTCGAAGCTCCTCCCGTTATCAAGGTCGGCACCACCGGTGCGGACTCCATGCCTCCTACATCCTCGAGCCTCCACACAGGAGAACTGGTCTCGGAGCCCCCCACCGAAAGAGAAAAGAGGGATGACAAGAAGAAGTTGGCTGTTGTAAAGATAGTCCGTAAGGCTCGTCCAGACGGGCCAAATGATGGCAGCGACGATCTGGGAGAAGATCCCTTCGAAAACCCAAACACCATCCGAAACTTAACCGATAAGTTTGCCATGCCCGAGGTGATGGACCGCATGGCCAACCTTGACCAGACAGTTCATCTGGAGTTCCCTTGGAACCTTCTTGAAGGTGATTGCTTTATTATATTTCCTTTTTCATTTTCTCTCTTCTTTCTTCTATCTTAGCATCACTCGCTTGTGGCAGTCAGGTCATCAAATACTCACCCACATAAAAAGGGCGCACCACCAGGAGGCAGAAGTGCTGAAGGCTGAGGACCTTCAAGCCGAGATCGGTCATCTCAAAGTAGAGAAGGCCGCTGAGACCGAACGCCTCACGTGGGAGAAAGTGGCAGAAGTTAGGAGTCTCTAGGATGCGCTCCGAAAGGAAGAGTTCATCTCGGCCAGACTAAAAGCTGCGTTGGCCCTAAAGGAAGAGAGGAGGAAGCCGAGATCAAAGTCGTCGATCTGGAAGCTCGAATGGCGAAGCTGATCTCGAAGGCAACGGCTCAGGCAGTGGAAGAGTTCAAGGCCTCTTCTGAAATGAGGAACCTGAACGTCGCGTTCGGCCAGCAAGCGTTCATCAAGGGTTTCGAACTCTGTGAAGGTAGAGTGGCCCGAAAATTTTCCATGCTTGATCTCGGCTTTTTAGAAGAGGACCCTAACGAAGAAGCGGGGCCATCCGACACCGCGGCCGACCCTACTCTCGCCGAGCCTGCCTCCTGTCCGCTCGAATCTGCCACGGAGATGCCCAAGCCTGCCCAGAAACCAGAAGCGGCCAAGAGCGTCCCGACTTCGTCTACCGATCTTCCGAGATTGAGGGCCTCGAGTAGTTGTATTTTATCTTTTCCTCTTTTACTTTATCCTATACTTAGAAACTTTTGGTTAAATGAAAGCATACTTCCTTTTGTCACCTCTGAGTGTTTTCCTTGTGCATCGAACACAGTCTCCTATTGGCACCGATGAGCTGCCTCTAGGAGTTCCCTTGAAATCAATGATCAGAAACCTGAAAAAATAAGCTCATCATTTGAAAAAGAAGCTAAAAAAGACTGAGGACGAGCTTCAAAAGTCCAGGAAGAACGCTTCGGAGGCAATGATTGAGGTCACTCGCCTCCGAAAATTACACATGAAAGACTCCTTTAGCTATAATATCAAGAAAGGGAACTTCGAGAAGGAGCTTGCGAGGTTTAGGAAGCATGCCAACTTCAAGTCTTGGGCGCATGCCGCGAAGATCAGCTCCCTTAAGGCCGAACTTAACGCTGAGAGGGAGAAGGTCAAATTGGAGGAGAGCTCGTCCTGGTCTTCGGATAAGACACAGCATGATTGGGATTGGTCGAAGAAGCTTTCGGAGCTTCAGAAACAACTCTAGGATGTCGAAGCTCGACACAATGGTCAAAGAATTGGCTGGGCGGAAAAGTTGATCAGGGTCGAACGCCAACTCAAGTCAGCTGATTAGGAGGTGGCCCGCCTTCAAAAGTTGCTTACCAACGGCCTGCAGGCCAATACTTCAAGGAAGTCGGCGCAACTCGCTTTCTATCGGAAGTTCTTTGGCGATCTTTTCCTATTGTATGAAAGGGAAAAGGCCGAGCTTCAACAATTGAAGGTTCAATTGACCTACGAGCATCAGACTGTCAAGGACGCAGAGGCCGAATCCAAGGTCCTAAGGAAGCAAAGGCAAGAGCTTGAAGACAAACTCCAATGAGCTGACAGGATGTTCATAAAAGGCCTGCTGAAAAGGAAGGAGCTCGAAGAGGAGATCTTCAGGCTGAAACAAGCTTTGGTGATGGCTGGGGCCGACAGTCTGAAGTCTGAGGAGTCCGATCCATCTTAGGACTTGGACCTTTTTCCTTCTTTCTTTTTTTATGTAACCAGTCTTGTAAACCTTTACTCTCATCTTTATCTTGTAATGATTTTTTATTTCTAATAAAATGGTACCTTCTTCCGTTGTTTTTCGTCTTGTGCAAGTTTAATGCTTGTCGACATCTTTACTTTCTTTACTTCGTCTTCTGTCGGTGCGGCCACTAGAGATATCGAACTAAAGTCCCTCCCCTGAATTAGGACGAGGTTCTCCTTTCGTTCTTGGCACAGCCATAGGGGGATATATATCAGGGCCGTTGATAGGGCCTCTCCCCACCTCTCATCTTAGATTAACAAGGCCTTCGTCTTGTCCATGTTAGGACGAGGTTCTCCTCCTGTTCCTAACATGACTGCAGAGGCACGTAAGGGCCGCTGCTAGGGCCTCTCCCCTCCTCCCGTCTTACGTTAACGAGGCCTTCATCTTGCTCATGTTAGGACGAGGTTCTCCTCCTGTTCCTAACATGGCTGTAGGGGCACGTAAGGGCCGTTGCTAGGGCCTCTCCCCTCCTCTCGTCTTACATTAATGAGACATTCATCTTGCTCATGTTAGGACGAGGTTCTCCTCCTGTTCCTAATATGGCTATTTTTTGCCCAATGGCGAAGCTTAGGAGATTATTTTCTATCATTATTGTTTTACAACAAGGACTAAGATGCTAAGGTAAAGGGATTTTATTGCAATGAAGTTATTGATAATACATCCACAAGTTTTCCAAGTTCTACGGTCGGGGTAGGTCAGCTCCTCTAAGCTCTTTCAAGTAATGTCCCGGGCCAGACGACCTCCTTGACCTTGTAAAGTCCTTCCTAATTTGGGACGAGCTTTCCTTGATTCTAAGGCTGTGAGATAGCTGCTCGTCGAAGCACCAAGTCCCTCACTCTGAATACTTTGTCTCTGACTCTGGAGTTGTAATATCAGACTACCTTCCGTCTATAAGCAGCCATCCAAACTTGAGCTTCTTTCCGTTTTTCTTCCAGTAAGTCAAGGTTGGCCCTGAGATCCTACGAGTTGCATTGTTCATTAAATGCCACAACTCGTACCGATGAAAGTTTAAGCTCTATTGGGATGACAGCTTCTGTTCTGAAGGCCAAGGCGAATGGAGTCTTCCTAGTTGGCAATCTTTGGATAGTTCGGTATGCTCAGAGTACATGATAGAGTTCGTCTACCTAAGTCCCTTTTGCCCTCTCAAGCCTTGCTTTGATTCCTTACAGCAGGGTTCTGTTGGTTACCTCGGCCTCGTCGTTTGCCTGTAGATGAGCTACCGATGTAAAATTATGAGAGACATTTAAGTCTTCACAGAACTCGACGAATTTTGCTCTGACAAACTATCGCCCATTATCTGTTATGAAAGTCCAAGGTAAGCCAAATTTACAAGCAATGAACTTCTAGACAAAATCCTGTACTTTTGCCTCAGTGATTTTGGTCAGAGGTTCGGCTTCAACCTACTTTGTGAAATAATCGACTACCACGAGGAACTTCCGCTGTCCGGACGCCACAGGAAAGGGCCCGAGTATGTCCCTTCCCCATTGTGTAAATGGCCATGGGGTGCTCAAGGGGGTAAGCTCAGAGGCCGGCTGTCTTTGAATGTTCGTATTTCGCTGACACCGGTCACACTTTCTGACATACTCTATAGAATCATGGTACATTGTCGGCCAATAGTAGCCCTACCGAAGTAGTTTGTGAGACAAGAATCAAGCTCCCAAATGACTCCCGCAGATTCCTTCATGCACTTCCCATAATGCAAAGTCGACTTTGGAAGGTCAGAGACATTTTAAGAGTAGCAAAGAATACGATCTTTTATATAACTTGCCTTCATGGAGGACATACCGGAAGACCTGATTCCTTAATTTTCGAGTTCTTTTGGGTCATAAGGTAGAACTCCGTCCTTGAGGTAAGTGAGCAATGGGTCAATCCAGCTCGGCTCATGCTCGACTTGCAGCATAGACTGCGGTTCTTCCGAACTTGAGCATTTCAGAACTTTGAAGAAGACTTTCTTGGATAGTTCAGCTGGGGCTAGTATGGCCAATTTAGAGAGGTCAGTCCTTGTATTTTCTGCTCTTGAAATTTGTTGAATGCTAAAACTGCTAAAGGTCAGAGTCAAGTTCTTCACTTTCTTAAGATATTTTATCATGCTTTCCTCCTGAGCTTCATAATTGCCACTAACTTGTTCGACCACTAGTTAAGAATCACTGTAAGCTTGGAGCCAATCTGCTTCTAATTCTTTGGCTATCCTTAATCATGCTATTAGAGCTTCATATTCGGTCCCGTTGTTTGTTGCAGGAAATTCGAAGCGTAGTGCATATTCAGCAATGACTCCCTCCGAGTTTACCAGGATCAATCCAACGCCTACGCTCGAAGCATTGGATGAGCCGTCCACATATAAGGCCCAGAAGCCTTCAGAAAGATCGGCACTTTCCTCATTGGAGCTCAGCTGTAACCATGGAATGCCAACTTCATTCAGTTCAAGTTCGGCCTCATCCGGGATAGTGCATTCCACTACGAAATCTGCCAGTATTTGAGCTTTGATTGACGGTCGAGATTGAAAGTTGATGTCAAATTCTGCAAGTTCGATTGCCCATTTTGCGATTCTTCCGAAGGTATCTGCTCGATGAAGAACTGCCATGATTGGCTGATCGGTGAGGAGAGTTATGGAGTGCCCCTGAAAATAAGATCGGAGTCTCCAGGCTGCAATCAATAGGGCATAAGTTAGTTTTTCTAACTTAGCATACCTGATCTCGGCATCCCTCAAGACTCAACTTATATAGTAGATCGGCCGCTGCACTTTCGCCTCTTCCTTGACTAAGACTGCTGCAAGGACCGTTGGGGAGACCGCCAGATACAAAAACAATCCTTCTTCAGGTTCGGGCTTGGCCAATAGGGGAGGCGAGCCAAGGTAGCTTTTGAGTTCTTCAAATGCTTGTTGACATTCAGTATCCCAGCAGAAGTTCTTTGGCTGATTGAGAACTTGGAACAAAGGCATGCATCGCTCGGCCAACCTTGAGACAAAACGGTTCAGGACTGCCACCTTTCCCATTAGGCGCTGAACTTCCTTTATTAATTTTGGGGTAGTCATATCTCGAATGGCCCAAATCTTCTTCGGATTTGCCTCAATCCCGCGCCTCGACACCATGAATCCCAAAAACTTCCCCGAAGTCACACCAAAGGCGCACTTGGTCGGGTTCAACCTCATTTTGTATCTTCGAAGGGCACTGAAGGTCTCCTCAAGGTCAGCTACGTGATTTATTGAAGCTTGGCTCTTGACAAGCATGTCATCTACATATACCTCCATATTGCGATCGATCTGCTCCTTGAAGATCTTATTGACTAGGCGCTGATATGTTGCTCCTACATTTTTTAGCCCAAAAGGCATAACCCTGTAATAATAAAGACCACGATCAGTAATAAAAGCAGTTTTTTCCTCGTCCTCTGACGCCATCTAAATCTGATTGTAGCCGAAGAAGGCATCCATGAAAGTAAGGAGCTCATGACCCGAGGTCACGTCCACCAGTCGATCAATTCTGGGGAGGGGGTAACTATCTTTTGGACAGATCTTGCTCAACTTCTTGAAGTCTAAGCACATCCTCCACTTACCATTCACCTTCTTGACAATGACCACATTGGAAATCCAGTTCGGACAGGAAACTTCTCTGATAAATCCGGCCTTAAGGAGCTTATCTACTTCTTCTGCAATTGCCTTGTCTCTCTAGGGCATGGCTACGCATCTTTTCTTTCATTGGCCAATGTTTAGGATTAACAGCCAGACGATGTTCCATAACTTCAGCATCAATTCCTGGCATGTCAGCGGGGATCCAAGCAAAAACATCTACATTTCTTCGTAAGAATTTGACGAGTTACTCTCGCGCCTCTTCTCTTAGATTGGAACCGATCTGCACTGTGTGATCCTTATTTCCATCATTCAACGAGAGTGAGATAAGATCTTCCATGGGTTCTCCCCGTTCTTCTATAAGATCGTCCCGGACGTCCTATCCATCAACTGGGCAACGGTCAGACTGCTCACCCTTTTGCAGGGCAATTGAATAGCAATGTCTTGCCAAAACTTGGTCTCCTCTGACCTCTCCAATCCCGCGGCTTGTTGGAAACTTCATTGTCAGATAGTAGGTCGACACTATTGTCCGAAGCGCATTTAAGTCGGGTCGACCAAGAATTGCATTATAAGCGGATCGAGCTTTTACCATCAGGAAACCCACTTGCATCCTAGACTGCTTCGAATATTGCCCTGCAGCCATAGTTAAAGTTATCACACCTTCGATTGGCACTGCATCACCAGTAAAGCCAACCAATGGAGAGCTCATTGGTCCGAGTCGGTTATCAAGTATGGACATTTTGAAGAAAGTATAATAAAACAAGACATCGGCCAAACTTCCATTATCCACAAGAACGCGGCGTACATCATAGTCTGTGATATTTAAAGTTATTACAATCACATTGCTATGCGGGAACTGAACTCCTTGTGCGTCTTCTTCGGTGAAGGCGATGGGTTTCTCAGTTCTCTGCCTTTTGACCGACCCTTCAGATCCGCCGGCCTCCTCTCTCCGAAGTCCCCGAGAGATGGTATTGATGATGCCGAGAGGTGGCCGATCTTCTTGCTGCTTCTCCCTCGGTGGTTCTAGTTGTGGCAGTGCTCTCAGCCAATCTTTTCTTGTCTCAGGCCGACGTTGCAGAAATTGGCCAAGCCAGTCTCGTCTGATGAGCTCCTCGATCTCGTCTTGGAACTGGATACATTCTTCAGTATCGTGACCGTGGTCACGATGGTATAGACAGTACTTGTTAGGATTGCACTTGCCAGGGTGAGTGCGCATCCTTTCCGGCCTCGACAGCTGCTCCTTAATCTTTATCAGCACTTGAATCTTCGAAGCATTGAGGAGGGCGTAGTTGTGGAACCTTCTAAGAGGAGAGCCCCTTCGTGCTTTTCTGTCAGGGCTTCTTTGATGGCGAGCTCGAGGAGTTCGGACTTGCTTGTACTCAAGGGGAGTCCTAGAGCGCGACCAAACTTCATTCGGCTTCTCTTCAACTATGGGTTTGCTAGACTCGCCCGCCTGCCGCTCTCTTGCGATTTCCTCGTCCTTCAGTTTGAAGGCTTCTTTAGCTCGAGCATAGCCTTCAGCCCGAGCTAGCAGGTCAGCAAAATCCCTGGGATGCTTCTTCTCCAGGGAGAACAGCAGGTTATTCTTCTGAAGGCCGCCCTTCAGTACGGCCATGGCGACAGATTGGTCCAAGTTTCGAACCTCCAATGCAGCGACGTTGAAGCGGTTGACATAAGCGATGGACTCTCCTTCCTGCTGCTTGATGTTGATGAGGAGGTCCGAGCCTCGCTTGAGACATCGGCTACTAACGAAATGAGCCACAAACTGATGGCTCATTTGATCGAAGGAGAAGATTATACCCGACTTCAGCGCCGAGTACCAGTTTCTCGCTGCTCCCTTTAGAGTAGATGGGAAAGCTCGACACAAGATGGCGTTTGGTGCGCAATGGAGCAGCATCATAATCTAGAAGGCCTCCAGATGGTCAACCGTATCAGTGGTCTCGTCGTAGCTCTCGAATTGAGGGAGCTTGAAGTTCAGCGGGATCGACTCCTGCATGATTCTCTGAGAGAAAGGAGGGTTGGTGCAGATATTATCGTGGTTAGCTGGGGCAGCATGGCGGAGCTCCTCAATCCACCGATCCATTTCCTGGAGTTTTCGATTGAGGACTTAATCTCGATCGTGGATCTCAAAGGGTTTCCGGGTGTAGATAGGAAAGGTTTCCTCCGGAAAAGAATCATGGTCTGAGCAAGGGTCTTCTACTTTCCGTTTGTCCTTCCCAGGAGTATTAGATCTACTGACCCAAGTGTGCTTCCTTGGGACTGGTTCTTGACATCCCGATGGGGGATTTTTCGGTTGGACTACCGCTGGAGGTTGCTGCATGGCCTATACTATTTCGATAAGGCCCCAAACCTACTGTACCAGCAAGTTGAATTGCTCTGGATCCACCATAGCTACCGGTGGAGGGGGTTGTGGTGCCAATGATGGTGTTGAGGTAGGCGGATTTGGCTCATATCTGGCGGCAGAGACGGTGGATCTCCAAGTGGTTGTCTTCTTTGGGGGCATTCCGGAGAGTAAGAAGGATTAGATGGAGATGAATCTTGAAGAAGAGAACAATCAGAATCGACTGAGCACTCCTTTTAGAACAAGGGCTCAGCAGACCCCTTCTAGCATCAATTCTGTTGGTGCAGAATCTGGTTGACATCGGATCGAGCTGAAGTTAAGGGAGAAAAGGCTGCCGCCAGTGACCCGCAAAACAAAGTCCCATTCGGAGTTGGAGGTGGTGGCTCCGGCAGGACCCTCCGACGATCAAGTCAGCACTTCTGGCCAACAGAAATGAAGTGCTCAATGTAATGGAAAGGGGAGTGAGAACTTGGAGAAAACGTATCTGGAGGGTCCTTTTTATAGACAGAGCCTATAACAAGCTGATGGCGACAGCCGTAACTGCCCGGTAGTGGGCCGTTCAGGGCCATGTGAAGTTTGTTACGGAGAATGAGTGGTCGTTTGTCGTGGCATGCCAGTTTGTTAGGATCTAATAGTTGAAGCCCGGATGAACCATGCCTCAGCAAATCAAGGGAGGTTTGGGATGTCCTCAAGATCAACCATGCGTTGCCTGATATTTGTTTTATCTAGGATGGATGCCGACGTCCTTCCGATGACGGGGAGAAGTTCTTTCGGAATGAGTCCTTTTGGGTAGCTGGAAGGAGTCCGGAAGGAATCCTGCTGAAGGAGCTAGGATGAGTTCGACTTAGAAGGGAAGCCCATCTGAGGGAGAGGTCTGGAAGAAGCTTGACTGAGGGAGAAGTTTGGAAGAAGCTCGACTGAAGGAGAAGCCCGGAAGGAGTCCTGCTGATGGAGAAGCCCGGAAGAAGTCCTGCTGAAGGAGAAGTCCGATGGGAGTCCGACCGATGGAGAAGCCCAGAAGGAGTCCAACTGATGGAGAAGTCCGAAAGAAGTTCGACTGATGGAGAAACCCGAAAGGAGTCCTGCTGAAGGAGAAGCCCGATGGAAATCCGACCGACGGAGAAGCCCGAAAGGAGTCTTGCTGAAGGAGAAGCCAGAGGGAGTCCGATCGATGGAAAAGCTTGGATGGAGGAGTCCTGCTGAAGGAGAAGCCCGGTGGGAGTGTCGACTGATGGAAGACTGATGGAGGAGAAGCCTGGATGGAGTCCTACTGAAGGAGAAGCCCGATGGAAGTCCGACTGACAGAAAAGTCCGAAAGGAGTCCTGCTGAAGGAGAAGCCCGATGGAGTCCTGCTGAAGAAGAAGCCCGATGGAAGTCCGATCGACAGAGAAGCCCGGAAGGAGTCCGACTGATGGAGAAGCCCGAAAGAAGTCCTGCTGAAGGAGAAAGCCGATGGGAGTCCGACCGATGAAGAAGTGAAGGAACAAGATCTAGCCCTAAAACCCTAACTCTGATACCATTTGGGTTTGTTAGGATTCAATCTTATAGAATCCAATATCAAAACAAACTCCTTTGACTTAGTCTTCTACCCAATTACCATATGAGAAAGGGAGGCAGAGAGGGGACGTACGTAAAGATCAAGAAGAAAAGGATTTTCCACGAAAAATACCAAAAAAATAGGCATGGAGGGCGTTGGGACTAAGGTGGCGCAAGAAGGAATCCTAGTCTTACTAGGATTCTATCTATGACTTGGTCAAAGTGGTTTCTTAAACCAAATTAAACCAAAACTAACACAACCAAATTAAATTAGGTTCTGACCAAAATTAATGGTTCAACTAAATCAGATTAAATCAAATTTAATTCTGATTTAATTTTCTAATCAAATTAGGAAATTGGGTTGACCTAAGTCATAGTTAGACTAGGACTAGTTTTTTCTTGTACTTGACTTATCCAATAAGTCAATTGGACTTGATCCAATCAAGCCCAAACCAAATCTAATTAAATCATATTTAATTAGACTTAATCTCAGCCCTTTGGCTTAATCAAATTAAGTTAATTAGCAATCGAATTTCTAATCAATCCTCCTACAACACTTGCATTAGGTTAAATATCAATCGTATTGATCGTTTAACCCTAGAACGATTCTCAATCGTTGATCAACCATCCGATCAGATCGTGAGATCTAATGTGTGTGACCTCATAGGTCCGAACCTAAGCCGGTAGCATAGGAACAAATTCCTGTACCAATCAAAGTGACCATCTAGCAATGATACCCGACGGCCGGATAGGTTGAATATATAGAACACCATCCTTAGAACCCATGCGAATATAGTTTCCATATAATTCATCTCCTTGACCAAAATGCTCGAAGGACACCTCAGAGTTCAACTATCAACTCTGATCAGATTATCCATATTGTACTTCAAAATATCAAATCCATCTAATGGATTACCCTGGCTAAGGTTTTGCTATATTGAAATACAGTGATACATTCTTCTCCAACTCTTAGAGTGGTCAATTCCATCTTGATCACACACCGACTTCACAAGTACTTGACTGTGCCCAGAAGCCTTCCATTACTGAATTAGAATTCAATTAGTCCAGTACTAAAGCACAGTGAGTTGCTTGCAAGTTACTAAGGTGATCTCAGGTCTAAGGGACACTTATACCTATATGCCATCAGAGACATCCTCGACAGCAGAATACTCTAGAGTTGGTCACGTTCAATGACGATGTACCCATACATCTTACCTGTATGTCATATTAGTATCTCCACACTCCTTGGTTAAGAGGACAACCAATCTATATGGCATACAGCGACCTATGCTCGATAGACGCTGTTGTCCTAATTAACAACCTATCATTTGGTCGTGAACTGATTTAAGGACTAATCGATAAATTTTTTCTTTATCAAAATTAAATAGTCCTAAGGACTTTATCACAAAAATAGAGTTCGTTAGAAGATGAAGACTTGTGATGAAAAATATGCTAAAGTATTTTATTTATCAAAGATCAATTATATATACAAAGTAGCTCAACCGTAAACAAGCTAACGATTGGCTTTTGGGACACAATTTCCAACAACTCCCACTTGTCCTAAAGCCACTCAGCACGGTATCTAATACCCGTCTTCGATTTATGATTGTCGAACTCCTTGATTGCTAGGGCTTTAGTGAAGGGGTCAACTAGGTTCTTTCCGTCGATCTTTTGAAGGTCGACGTCACCACGATCCACGATCTCACGAACCAGATGGAAGCGGCGCAGAATGTGCTTTGTCCGCTGGGGTGCCTTCGGTTCCTTTGCTTGAGCTATGGCGCCAGTGTTGTCGCAGTAGAGCAAGATTGGACCATCAATGGAGGATGCTACTCCGAACTCGGTGATGAACTTCCTCAGCCACAGCTTCCTTTGCTGCATCTGATGCTGCCATGTACTCTGCTTCGCAAACAGAATCTGCCACTGTATGCTGCTTGGAACTTTTCCAGTAGATGGCTCCACCATTTAGAGTAAAGATATATCTCGACACGCTTCTACTGTCATCATGGTCAGATTAAAAGCTGGAGTCTGTAAACCCCTCAAGTTTCAGATCTGACTCACCATAAACCAACCATTGGTCCTTAGTATTTCTCAAATACTTAAGAATGGTTTTAACCACCTTCTAGTGATTTTCTCCAGGGTCAGACTGATATCTACTCACTACTCCTAGTATGCCATGTCTGGTCTCGTACATGTCGTTGCATACATGATAGACCCCACTGCCGAAACATATGGGATTCTACTCATATGCTCTCTCTCTTCAGGAGTTGTCGAACAATCCTTCTTAGAGAGTGGAATTCTTTGACCTATCGAGAGATAGCCCTTTTTAGAATTCTCCATGCTGAACCTCTTCAACACGGTTTCTATATACATGGACTGGGATATACCAAGCATCCTTTTAGATCTATCCCTATTGGGGATAAATCCCGCTCCTGCCGAAGTCCAGTTCGACACTCAGCCTAATAAGACCAGTAGCCACGGAAGAGCTTACCCCTTCAGCCGGCCGAACTGCTTAGCGGCCGAGCTTCTTGGAACCCGTTCAGTCGGCCGAACTGCTTAGCGGCCAAGCTCCTTGGACTCCCAACGGCCGGGCTTTAACGGAACTCCTCAGCGACCGAGCTTCAGTCGGACTCCCGCGAGAGCCGAACTCTCTCCGCGCCCTTCCAGCCAGACACCTGCAAGAGCCGAACTCCCTCCAAGCTTTCCCTTCGGCCGAACTTCTTCGGGAGCTGAACTCGTCCCAGACATCCTTCAGCCGGACTTCTTCAAAAGCCGGACTCCTCCCAGACATCTCCTTCGGCCGATCGAGCTCCTTCCGAACTCCTCAACGATCGTCCCCCGACCAAACTCCTCGACGGCTGTCCCTCGATCGAACTCCTCGGCGGCAGCCGCACAGCTCCAGCCAAACACCTACGGCAGCCGAACTCCTTTCGAGCTTCCTCTTCAGGATTCCGAACTCCTCCGCAAAGCCCTTCAACCCTTCATTCGGCCCCGAGAGGCTCAGTATCAAGACAGCTGCAGCCATCACCATCAGTCCGCCGCAAGCGACAGCGACCCGCTACCAGGCGGCAATGGCTATCACCATCAACCCGCTACAGACGGCGCCTTCCCCTGGGACTGACTCCGCCGGACCTCGAGCGGCCCACCAGCACGCGGCTACAGCTGTCACCATCAAGCTCCACCTATAAAAAGGACCCTCCTGATACGCTAACTCTAACCTCTGATCTCTAAGCTCTAGGCTCTCCTCTTCTTCTCTAAGCTCTGCGAAAATCATTTCCGAGCACTCCATTCCTGTTGGCCAGAGCTGACTTGATCGTCGGAGGATCCTACCGAAGCCACCCCCCACCGGCTCCAGACGGAACTTGTTTTGCAGGTCCCCGGCGACGACCTCGTCCACCTCCACTCTAGCTGATTCCAGCAACGACCAATTTCCGCACCAATAGATTGGCGCTAGAGGAAGGGCCCGAACCACCGATGTTCCCTTATTCTTAAAGAAGTGCTCGGCAACGATTTTTCGCTTCCCTCTTCAGAGATCTCTCTTTTCTCTCCCGAAGAGAAAATGCCTCTCAGGAGAGCTTCGACTCGGCGGTCGACGGCCTCCGCACCCCGATCCCATCCAGATCCGTCTGCTCCTGCTTCAGCCTCGGCAGCTCAGGTTCTACCTGCATCCACGGTAGATGCGGAGCAGTTCAACCGACTTGTCCAGCAGGTCCGCGGCCTCACCGAGGCAATGCAGGCCATACAGCAGCCCCCGGCGGCGGCTCCGCCAGAAAACCCATCATCGGAATGTCGGGAACCG
This sequence comes from Cocos nucifera, assembly GCA_006176705.1. Lineage (NCBI taxonomy): Eukaryota > Viridiplantae > Streptophyta > Magnoliopsida > Arecales > Arecaceae > Cocos > Cocos nucifera. Next base: position 73,550 of record QRFJ01004996.1, on the reverse strand, counting down.
GCCCCAAGGAAGAGCACCCGGGCCAACGCACCCGTCGCCCCTGAGAAGGGGAAACAGAAAGCCGAGGATCCGTGTTCGGATCGTGGTTCTCCTCTAGAGGAGACCTTTCCCGTTTGTAGCCGAAAGTCCCCCAAGATCTGCAGCCAGGACGACGCCCTTAATCGCAGACTGCGGGAGATGGACCGACGGATTGAAGAGCTCGATCACGTCACCCCGGCTCATCATGCCAACGTCCGCACCGACCCCCCTTTCTCCCTTCAGATTCTGCAAGAGCCCATCCCACCGAACTTCAAGCTTCCTTAGCTTGAAAGCTACGATTTCACCTCTGATCCGGTTGACCATCTGGAGGCCTTCCGGACCATGATGCTACTCCACGGTGCTTCGGACGCCATACTGAGCCGAGCCTTCCCATCTACCTTAAGGGGAGCGGCGAGAAATTGGTACTCGGCATTGAAGCCAGATACGATTTTCTCTTTCGACCAGATGAGCTATCAATTCATGGCTCACTTCATCAGCAGCCGACGTCCGCGCTGAGGTTCGGATTCCCTATTAAACGTCAAACAGAAGTAGGGGGAATCCATCCGGGCTTACGTCATTCGGTTTAATGCCGCAGCAATGGAAGTTCGGGATCTGGATCAGTCTGTTGCGATAGCCGCACTTAAGGACAGCCTTCAGAAGAATGACCTGCTGTTCTCCCTGGAAAAAAAGTATCCTAGGGACTTCGCCGATCTGCTGGCTCGGGCCGAGGGATATGCCCACGCGGAAGAGGCTTCAAGTTGAAGGACGAGGAAGCCTTAAGGGAGCGGCTGGCAAACGAGTATAACAGACCCGCTGCCGAAGAAGAGGCAAGCGAAGTTCGGCCGCGCTCGCGGACCCCCTCTGGGCGCAGGCGAGCCCAAACTCCACAAGCTCGACACCAAGGAAGCCCCGACAGAAGGGCACGAAGAAGTCCTCTAACTCCCAAAAGGTTCCGCGACTACGCCCCCCTCAACGCTCCTCTAACTCAAATTCTCACCAAAGTTGAGAGCCAGCTGCCAAGACCAGAAGGATTACAGTCTCCCCCAAACAAGCGCGATGAAGTATTGCCTCTACCATCGCGACCACGGCCACGACACTGAGGAATGCGTTCAGCTCCGAGACGAAATTGAGGAGCTCATTAGAAAGGGACGGCTGGATAAATTCCTTCGGCACTAGCCTGAAGCAGGGGAAGATCGGCCAAGAGCGCTGCCATAGCCAGAAATGGCAAGGAGAAGATCGGCCAAGGGCGCTGCCGTAACCAGAAACGATAAAGTCGGCCGCCTCACGGCGTCATCAACATTACCCCTAGGAGGAGCTTGGTACATTGGTGATCCATCATCTTCCGGCATCAAAGCCAAGAGAAGCATGCTCCAAATTGAGGAGGCCAGCAGGAAACGGAGGAGGTCGTCCGGCCCAGAGCTTATCACCCAAAGAAACGCGGAGGAACAACACTACCACGACCCTAAAACATAAAGAATTTGGGGATGCGCTGCCAGTAACTTCCTTTCAATAAAATTCCTCCCTTTCGATAATATTGTTTCTGGATGCAAAAACTATGCGATGACAGGGAAGAAGCAGTCAATAGTTGCCGTATTAGGAATAGGAGGAGAACCTCGTCCTAACACGAGTAGGTCAAAGACCTTCAACCTCGGCCAGAGATAAGATCTCTCCCGTGACCTTCAACCTCGGCCAGAGATAAGATCTCTCCCGAGCGACCATGGACAACCTCGGCTAGAGATAAGATCTCTCCCGAGCGACCGGGACAACCTCGGCCAGAGATAAGATCTCTTCCGAGCGATTGCATCAACTTCGGCTAGAGATAAGATCTCTCCCGAGCGACCGTGGACAACCTCGACTAGAGAAAGATCTCTTCCGAGCGACGCGGACAACCTCGGCTAGAGATAAGATCTCTCTCGAGCGACCGCGGACAACACTAGAGATAAGATCTCTCCCGAGCGACCACGGACAACCCGAGTGACCGGGACAACCTCGGCTAGAGATAAGATCTCTCGAGCCAAGAGATAAGATCTCTCCCGAGCGATCGAGACAACCTCGGCCAGAGATAAGATCTCTCTCGAGTGACAACCTCGGCTAGAGATAAGATCTCTCCCGAGCGACCGACCGAGACAACCTCGGCCAGAGATAAGATCTCTCGGGCGACAACCTTGAAGCCAACTTCGGTCGGAGATAAGAAAACTCTTCCGAGCTTCGAAGAACCTCGCCCACAGCCCGTTAGGAACAGGAGGAGAACCTCGTCCTAACGTGAGGAAAGTCAAAGGCCTCGTTCACCTTAGACGAGACGGAGGGAGAGGCTCTGACAACGGCCCTTATATGCCCCCACAGCCCGTTAGGAACAGGAGGAAAACCTCTTCCTAACGCGAGCAAAGGCTAAATCCGAGCTCCGAAGTCTACAGGTGACAGGATCTCCATGAGCCTCGGCTGCAGAAGATAAGATCTCTCCCGAGGCAACCTCGGCTGCAGGAGATAAGATCTCCTCCGAAGGTCCGCGTCAACCTCGACTGCAAGAGATAAGATCTCTCCTGAGCGCCCGAGCCAACCTCGGCCAGAGAAGATCTCCCCTGAGGCAACCTCGGCTGCAGGAGATAAGATCTCCCCCGAGGGTCCGCGTCAACCACGGCTGCAGAAGAAGAGATCTCCCGCGAGTCAGCCTCGACTGCTGAAGACAATATCGCCCCCCGAAGGAGCTCAACCTCCGACCTCGACCGCATGAGATCTACTTCAACCTCAACTAGAAATGAGATCTCTCCCGGGCTTCAACTTCAACATCAACTTTAGCTGGAGATGAGATCTCCCCCGAGCTTCGACCTGAACCAGCACGTAGCCCAGAAGAAGACTTCGGCAATCACATTTTCTGCACTCCCTTCGACTTTCGAACTCGAGAATGGGGGGCTATTATTGGGGATAAACACCGCTCCTACCGAAGTCAAGTTCGACGCTCAGCCTAATGCGACCAGTAGCCGCGAAAGAGCTTACCCCTTCAGCCGGCCGAACTGCTTAGCGGCCGAGCTCCTCGAACTCCCAGCGGTCGAGCTCCTTCGATCAGTCAGCCGAACTGCTTAGCGGCCGAGCTCCTTGGACTCCCAGTGGCCGGACTTTAACGGAACTCCTCAACGACCGAGCTTCAATCGAACTCCCGCGAGAGCCGAACTCTTTCTGCGCCCTTCCAGCCAGACGCCTGCAAAAGCCGAACTCCGTCCATGCTTCCCCTTCGACCGAACTTCTTTGGGAGCTAGACTCGTCCCAGACATCCTTCGATCGGACTTCAGGAGCCGGACTCCTCCCAGACATCCCCTTCGATCGATCGAGCTCTTTCCGAACTCCTCAGCGGTCGTCCCCCGCCGAACTCCTCGGCGGTTGTCCCTCAACCGAACTCCTCAGCAGCCGCACAGCTCCAGTCAGATGCCTACGGCAGCCGAACTCCTTCCGAGCTTCCTCTTCAAGAGTCCGAACTCCTCCAAAATGGGTACACGTCAAAGTCCTTCAACCCTTCATTCGACCCCAAGCGGCTCAGTATCAAGACAGCTGCAGCCATCACCATCAGTCCGCCGCAAGCGACAGCGATCCGCTACCAGGCGACGATGGCTGTCACCATCAACCCGCTGCAGACGGCGCCTTCCCCTGGGACTGACTCCGCCGGACCTCGAGCGGCCCGCCAGCACGCGGCTACAGCTGTCACCATCAAGCTCCGCCCATAAAAAGGACCCTCCTGATATGCTAACTCTAACCTCTGATCTCTAAGCTCTAAGCTCTCCTCTTCTTCTCTAAGCTCTGCGGAAATCATTCCCGAGCACTCCATTCCTGTTAGCCAAAGCTGACTTGATCGTCGGAGGATCCTGCCAGAGCCACCCCCACCGGCTCCGAACGGGACTTTGTTTTGCAGGTCCCCAGCGGCGACCTCGTCCACCTCCGCTCCAGCTAATTTCGACGACGACCAGTTTCCGCACCAACAATCCCTATAGATTTTCATCCCTAGGCTGTAGGATGCTTCACCCAAGTCCTTCATGGAGAACTGTGATGACAACCAGACTTTTATTCTCTATAGTATGGGGATGTCATTCCGATTAAGAGAATATCATCCACGTACAAAACAAGAAATACCACTACTGGACCATTTGCCCATTTATAAATGCAAGGTTCTTCTCCGTTCTTAATGAAGCCATATGTTTTGATCACTTTATCAAAACGCATGTTCCAACTCCGAGATGCTTACTTCAATCCATAAATGGATCTCTGAAGCCTGCACACCTTGGACTCATCTATGGATGTGAACCCCTCAAGTTGTATCATATACACCTCTTCGGTCAACTCTCCATTTAGAAAAGCTATCTTCACATCCATTTGCCAGATCTCATAGTCCAGATGGGCAGCTATTGCAAGCATTATTCAAATGGATTTGAGCATTGCCACTAGGGAGAATATCTCGTCATAGTCAATACCATAATGTCGACGATACCCCTTGGCAATCAGACGGGCTTTATAGGTCTACATCTTTCCGTCTGTGCCTCTTTTTCTTTTGAATATCCATTTACACCCAATGGGTTTAACCCCTTCGGGTGGGTCAACTAATGTCCATACATCGTTGACCTTCATGGAATCCATTTCGGATCTCATGGCTTCTAGCCATTTCTCAAAGTCGGATCTCTAAATAACATCCACGTAAGTGATCGGGTCCCCATCGTTCTCATCGAGTTCGATGGGATCACCAACCTGGACCAAAAACCCATAGTATCTATCCGAATGGCGCGGACTCTACCGGATCGCCTTAATGGTGCTGGTTCACTAGGCTTGGGATCTGATCTGATCAAATCCGACTTAGGTTCAGCATTCTGTATCGAACTTTCTACCTATTGAACTTCATCAAGTTCAACTTTAGAGGCAATAGTTCCTTCACTAAGGAACTTTTCCAAAAAGGTTGGCTTAAGGCTGACGAACATCTTTTGTTCATCAGCATGAAAGAAATAGTATCTTTTGGTATTTTTTACGTACCCTATAAATGCGCACTTATCAAACCTAGGTCCAAGTTTATCTGTAATTAACCGTTTAACATAAGCCGGGCACCCCCAGACCCTGAGGGTAAAAGTGCTGGCTTACGTCTGATCCATATCTCATATGGAGTTTTAACCACAGATTTACTTGGAACCCTATTTAAAAGATAGTAAGCCGATTCGAGTGCATATCCCCAGAGGAATATTGGCAAGCTGGCAAAACCCATCATGTCTAACAGAGTCCGATTCCTCCTTTCAGATACACCATTATGCTGTGGTGTTCCTGGAAGAGTCTATTGGGAGAGAATCCCATTCTCTCCTAAACATGTGAGAAACTCATCGGAAAGGTATTCCCCTCGATCAGACCAAAGAGTTTTAATACTCTTTCCAGTTTGTTTTTGTACTTCACTTCAGAATTATTTGAACATTTCAAAAGAATCCGACTTATGTTTCATCAGATAGACATCCATATCTGGATAGATCATCTGTGAAAGTGATGAAGTAGACATATCCATCTCTGGCACTTGTGCTCATTGGTCCACATACATCAGTATGTACTAGACCTAAGAGCTCAGTGGCTCTCTCACCTTTTCTAGTAAAAGGTGACTTGGTCATTTTACCAAGAAGATAGGATTCATAGGTTGGAAGTGATTTATAATCACTAAGTTCGAGGATACCCTCTTGAGTAACTTGCTTATCCTGTTCTTGTTTATATGACCTAGCCTACAGTGCCATAGGTAGATATCTGTCACATTATCTAATCTAGGATGTTTGCCAATTGAATAGACTATATTAACAGATTGTGATAACATATATATATACCATTATTCAATTGTCCATAGAATGCAGTAACATCGTTCACAATGACATTACAAACTCGTTTATTTATTGAAATTTCATAATTGTTCATGGCCAAAAGGCCTACAAAAATGATATTTAAAAAGAAACTAGGACAGAAATGACAATCACTAAGAACAACGGTATGAGATTCAAATACAAGTTTCAAAATTTCTAAAACTAGAATTGGAACTAGTCTTTCATCTCCAACGTTCAGAAATCTTTCGTCTTGCTTGAATCTTCTACTGACCTGCAACCCTGCAACGAATTGCAAATATTATAAGGACTTCCGGTATCCAATACCCAATCAGTAATATCACAAATAGAGAAATTGCAAGGAGTTATCATATAAGTCTAGCAACAGCTTGCTTCTTCCTCTGCTTGTTCGGGTCCAGAAAGGCAATATACTGAGGACAGTTTCTCTTCCAATGCCCCCGCTTCTTGCAAAAAAAGCATTCAACTTGACTCTTATCGGGCTTGATTTTCCTGGTTTGGCCCTCCACAGATGTCAACTTACACCTTCTTAGCTTTCTTCTTCTTGTTCTTCTTCCCTTCCCTAAAGGACCGAGAACGAGAAGATGAACCTCCCACTAAGTTCACCGACTCCTTATGGAGCTGGTGATCTTTTTCAAAGTTCTGAAGTAACCCCAGTAACCCGTGGTAGTCAACTTCAGGCTTTGACATTCTATAATGTATAAGGAATGGGGGATAAGACTTAGGCAGCGAGTTCAGTATTGCATCTTTCCCAAGCTGTTTGTGCAAGGGAAAGCCGAGCTTGCTCAAGCACTCTATCAGCTCGATCATGTACAGTACATGATCAGTGACAGAGGCTCCATCCCGCATTCTGGCGTTGAAGATGGCACAACTAGTCTTGTGCCTCTCAACGTCATCGGGTGTGCCAAAAGAATCCTCCAACACTTGAAGCATGCCCTTTGGCTGAGCCGTCTCAAATCTACGACTGAACTCGTCGCTCATCGCAACCAGCATAATGCAGCGCACCGTGGTTCAGTCACTAAGCCACTTCTGATAAGTGTCTCTGACATTTCCACGTGCATTTGCAGCTGGCTCCTCAAGTGCATCATCCGTTATCACATATAGGATGCATTCATGCTCCAAGACAGTCATTAACTTTCGGTACCAACTACCGAAGTTGGGTCCCACCAACTTATCATTATCCAACAATGATCGGAGCGATAGGGAAGTAGCCATATTTGCACAAAGGAAAACCATAACATAATTAGTAATTGATTCATTAAACCTAGAGATTTGGACTTTAATCAAAAGAGTCTCCCACTATTTTATTCGAATTAATAGCCTTTACCTCCAATTTGAGGAATTACCCTAATCCTTAGTGGGTACTAGAATCCACATAGACTACACATGAGTCCAACTTTGGTTGGCCAACCCATATGCATCTAAGTTGTTTCTCTAAATAATTTTTAGTAATTGAATTTTGCCCCAACCCCTGATCAGTTGGCTTTGGCCTTCTCAGAAAAGGGTCCAGTTAGGTCCAACCATTAACATGACCATACTTGGCCCATCTAACCAATGAATGATTAGGCCCAATTTTGGTTGGCTAACCTAACTACCATTTAGAAAGATATATCCAAAAGATCATATAATGAATGATAATTCCATCAATCGATAAGCACCAGGCCTTTGGGCCTCCAATAATTATCCAACTGATGGACCCATTATCATCCACTTTAATAGGAGGCTATGATCCAGTTATCATATAACTATTTCATTTTAGGGATCTAATAATTTTAGAGGATTTAATTTGAAGATGAGAGAAGGTCAGATGAACCAGCTTGACATGATTCTTCCACTAACTTCAAGTCAGCTTAAGGGAGACCATTAATAGGCTGGTCTAGGAGCACCTAAATCAGTCAAACTGATTTACCTAGCTGACATGGGTCAGCTCGAATAGTCAAGTGATCCGATCAAAACATAATTTCACAAGAGACCAGGTAAGTTCGATCAGTGGGAGGGTCTACCAAAGCTTGCCTTAGACACCATCAAAAATGGCCAGATAAGCGGACTGCCAATTAAAAACCACCGATCTGATTTACCTTAGACACCAACTGGTTTAATTAGTTTCAATTAGATCAACCTAATTGTTCATACTAGACCGCATGGCCAAGAATCAAGTCCATCTTGGGTCTCGTTAAAGATATGGACTTAATCAACTACAACTATTGTAATTGATCTAGAGAATCCTTGACCTAATCTAAGACAACATTTGATTAGATTTAGTCAATTCTCTAATTAAGTCCATTCTTTAATCTAATCCTAGGTCTAACCTAATGAATGGACCTAATCCCTACTAACCCATTTAATCCAATATGTTATGATTCGTGTCTTAGGATCTTCAATTTACAATCCTAGATCCTAATCAAACAACTTCTTAATTCTTAATTAAGTTTTGGGCTGAGGGTTGAGGTTCGGCTTTTCGAAAATGATTTTCATGTTTGTAAAATATTTTTACAACATGGTTCTAACAACCAAGTTGCATGTTTGATTCATAATCAAAATGCAAGAAGAGCATGAAACTACTTTAGATCTAATCAACAAGTTCATGTAATTGAAATAATTTCAACATCAATCAATCATAAGTCAATTTAGATCAAATCTAACATATTTATGATGATTAAAATCAGATTAAAACATTTTTAATCAGATCATAAAATCTCTTAGATCTAATCTAAAATTTTATGATCAAAGTTTTATATTAGATTTATACGAACTAGGACAACCTTTGCACTGTAAGGGGTAAACCTTACGGCAGGACAACCTTAAAGCAGTTCGTATGATCTGAGATTTTAATTTCAGATTTAAATATCAAATTACTAATTAGATCTAATCCAAAAATAATCCAAGCATGCATCAATAATCATATAATAATTAACTAGCTCTGATACCAATTGAAGGACCTAGATCTAGGTTTCAAGGCTAGATCTTGAAACTTTTTCTTGATTAGCAGCGGAAGACTCAAAATTAATCTAATTAATTCCAAATATCAAATAATCCCTAGATCTAAGACTATATTATATGATTATTGCATGGCATTTAAACCTAAAATCAAAAATAAACAAGAAGAAAAGGTTGATCACATCAACCTAGATCTATACTACATCTCATGCATGTATGAAAAAACCAATAGATCAGATCTATTACCTGAGTGAGTTAGACGTTCTAACTCGCTAATCCGAGCTTAAAGATAAAGTTGCAAGCCGTACACATGTTCGGCCTCCAGGAGTCGTCCACAAGAGCCCACGATAGTACTGCGCCGATCTTTCTTCGATGGTTGATCAGATGCCTCCTTTTTTCTAGATTGGACTCTTCCAAAGAGGAAAAGGAGAAGAAGAGGTTTTAGATGTGAAACACTCAAAAAACCCAAGAAAGGAGGGGAAGAGATGAACACAGCAACCCTAAAAGAAGACCCTCTTTTTCTCCTCTTCTCTCTCACCTAAACACCTAGTTTGGTGCCTATGGAATCCCAATGCCCAAAGGTCCTTTCCCTCTGATTTTCACACACCTCAAACGTCTGAAACCCACGAAAATTTCAAGCCAAAATTCGTTCAAAATATATAGAAAAAGAAGAGTCCTTGTGAAGGAAAATCCTAATTTTCCAGACCAGGTTCGTTCAGATCTGATCGGATCAAGAGATATATTTCAAAAATTTTTCTCTTTGATCCAGATCAGATCTAGGATGTTTCAGATCTGATCTTTATTATTTTAATAATTAAAATAAATTCAAATAAATTAAATCAAATTTAATTTACCTTAACGTAGGGTAATCCTATCACCCGTTGATGATCCTGTAAGCAGCGGAAGGTTCTGGATCTAGCCACCCAAGTGCCTAGCCTCTACCGATATCCAATTAGGCTGGATCTGGAGATTCTCTTCTTCTCTATCACGTCTCCAAAAATCATATCTGGATCTGATTTGGAGGATCTTCAAAACACCTTTCGAAGATCAGCAATTGTCCTTTGCAGCAGCGCAGCCATCTAGCTTTCGTCGCCTTTCTCTCGTCTGGATTGCACCAACTTGGATCCCAAACTCCTGGGCGTGGAGAGAAGAGAGAGAAGATAGACTTGGCATGAAGGAGGAGAGGAGAGGCAGCCTTGGGGCGTGGGAATTTTCAATGCTTTTTGAGTTGGGCGCAGGGTCTTATTTATAGACTATGCGTGATCCAACTCTTCTTCCCAACCAATCACAACCCTTTGTGAAATCAGATCTAAATCCGATTGGTAGGAATAGAGTCCCTAGGATTCCTCCTTAGATGGCGCCTAAGACCAGTCAAACTTGGTTCTTAGGAGAAGTCTAATCGAAATTAAAAAGGAGATGGAGTCCCTGTCCAACAGGGACTCCGTAGATTGGTAGGAATAGAGTCCAACAGGGACTCCTGGGCGCCTCAAGTTTAGGCACACGCCAAGAGTGGCGTGCGCCCTCCTCCTTGCCAGGTTCTGGCAGGGGAACAAGCCCCACCAGCTCTCTAATAGGTGCGTGACACGTGGACAGAAGTCAAAGTGTCAATGGTCAACATTTGACCAGTCAAAGGTCAACTTTTGACCAAAGTCAAAGGATGAGAAATGGCAGGTGACCAAAAATGGCAGGTATTGTCTTACAAAATAAGACAACCCTTTTCTGACCTAGACAGGCTTCAATCAGACCAAGTGAAGGCCTCTGATCGAGCACAAACTCCTTTGGCTCGATCAGGACAGCTATTTATGATAGTAAAAGAAGAACGTTAGGTTCAATCGAGTGCTAGCACGATTTCCTTAAACCTAATTGAATCTCATTCAGATCAATTGAACTGGATCAGTTCAATTGATGATCATCAAATTCAAACCCTTGTTTGTGTGACCCAATTAGGTTCAGTTCCGTATGGTAATGGAATATGTCATGATCTCTATCATCGACATCATCGAAACTCCTTTCGATGGATCAGAACTCTTCTGATTCGAACAGCTAGAATGATCGATCATCTAAATCATTCTAATTGCTCCCAAAATCCACCAGTGACACCTAGCAGTATATGGTGGCAACCCATCAGAACTGAATGCGAACCTCTTGGTGCAGCTACCTGTGTGATTAAGTTCTTCTATCTTGAGCCCCGATCAGATTAGGGTTAAGGTGAACTCGTCAAACCCTAGTCTCTGTCATATGATGTAATCATTCGATTCGAAGTCCGATGTGAAAATCCTAAATAGAAACTCTTTCTATTATTTCACTCTGCCATGGCCATGGACTTCTGGACTTGATTCTCATGATCATCATAGGGCTGCTCCTCTACCACCGAGGTAGATAGATTCCATCTTGATGCAATCCAGTTCCTACAATGAACATGCTATAGCCAACATACACCTCAGGGTTCCGAATGGCTAGGAAGACCGAGTAATGGTGTAGTCAAACTATAACACCCTCAAGGTGAACTGCCGATGCACCTCAGGTCAAAGAACCAGACACACCACTGCAGCATCGAGTCAGTCATTGACGAGAAGGTAGACTTCCCTAATGACTACTCGAGGTGGTCACGCTCAGTGCCCTCGTTTCTCTAACGAGTACCTATACTCTCGCTCCGGTGTCTCCACACCGTAGACTCAAGACTCATCTACTAAAGAGAAGCGATTGTACACCAACCTTCCGGATCAATCACCATCCTCGTGATGATCCTATGGTCGGGAGCATTTTATGAGTTAATAATGATTATTCATGTCTTAAATTTTCAACTCTTGAAAATATGAATTATCATTACCATTAACTCAAAGGATGTATCACAGACACTAAATACACATATGTGATAGAAAATAACCCATTTTATTGATTTTAGTCAAAATTACAATTTTGCCCCTAGAAGTGTATTACAAGTGTCAGCCAATTCTGGCTTCTAGGGCACATATATCTAACAATCTCCCACTTGTCCTAAAGCCAATTGGCTACAAGTCTAAGTCCCATCTTCTCAAGATGGGCTTCGATCTTCTGCTGGCCCAACGGCTTTGTAAGCGGGTCTGCCACATTGTCTGTGGAGTCGACTCTCTTGACCTCGACGTAACTCTTCTCGAGATAATCACGGATGAGGTGGTATCGCCGCTCAATGTGCTTGGATTTCTGATGAGACCTCGACTCCTTAGCAAGGGCTATGGCGCCATTGCTGTCGCAGTATAGAGGAATGGCTTCTGATGGCATTACTCTGATTTCTGCAGCAAATTTCTTGTAAAAGAATGCTTCCTTCGCAGCCTCTGATGCAGCGATATATTCTGCTTCCATGGTGAAATCTTCTATCACGGTTTGCTTGGAACTCTTCCAGCTGACAGCACCACCATTGCACACAAACAGACTCCCAGATGTCGACTTTCGATCATCTACATCGGACATGAAATCTGAGTCTGTATCCCTAGACTTGGAGTTCTCCGTTACCAAAGACTAACATCATATCCTTAGTTCTTCTCAAGTACTTAAGGATACATTTCATAGAAGTCCAGTGTTCTTCACCTGGATTTGATTGATATCTGCTTATGACACTCACAGCATGGGCTATATCAGGTCGTGTACATAGCATGGCATACATGAGGCTCCCTATTGCAAAGCATAAGGGATCTTGCTCATGCGTTCTATTTCCTCAGGTGTGCTAGGGCACATCTTCTTGGAAAGATGAATACCATGTCTGAAGGGTATTAATCCCCTCTTAGAGTTTTCCATACTAAACCTCTTTAGTACTTCCTCTATGTACATCTTCTATGAAAGTCCTAGCATCCTATTCGATCTATCCCTATAGACCTTAATTCCTAGAATAAAGGATGCTTCACCTAGGTCTTTCATGGAGAATTGCTTGGACAACCATATTTTGACTGTCATCAACATGGGAATATCATTCCCAATAAGGAGGATATCATCCACGTACAATACGAGGAAGACAACAGCGCTCCCACTGACCTTTTTGAAGACACACGGTTCCTCTTCATTTTTAATGAAACCAAACTTTTTGATCACATCATTGAAACGAGTGTTCCAGCTCCGAGATGCTTGCTTAAGTCCATATATGGATCTTTGCAGCTTGCAAACCTTGTGATCAGTATCACTGAATGTGAAATCTAGCGACTGTTCCAGATAGATATCTTCCTCAAGATATCCATTTAAGAACGCCATTTTCAAGTCCATTTGCCATATTTTATAATCGAAATAGGCTGCAACGGCAAGCAATGTGCGGATGGATTTTAGCATAGCCACTGAGGAAAAGGTATCCTGATAATCAATGCCTTCGCGTTGACTATAACCTTTTGCCACTAGTCTAGCCTTGAATGTCTCCATATTTCCATCTGCACCAATCTTTCTCTTGAAGATCCATTTACACCCAATAGGTACTATACCTTCTGATGGATCTACCAAGGTCCAGACTTGGTTCGAGTGCATCGAGTCAATTTCTGACTGCATTGCCTCTAGCCATTTCTCGGAGTCGATATCTGATATCGCCTCATTGTAGGTTTTGGGATCATCACCATAAGCACCATTGCCTACGAGGAACATTTCCTCTACTTCCTCTGAAATAATACCTAAGTATCTTTCAGGAGGACGGGAAACTCTTTCCGATCTACGAGGTGGAGGTAGTGTTCTTATTGGCTCAACCTGATTTGGTTCCAATTGGTCCTTAGCTCGTTGTACTTGTTAGACTTTCTCATCGAGCTTGATCTGCTTTCCAATGCCGCTATCTTGAATAAACTGTTTTTCAAGAAAGATGGCATGTCGACTCACAATCACATTGTGGTCTTCTGGAATGTAGAAATAGTATCCTAATGACTCTTTAGAATATCCTATGAATCGAGCTCTGAAGGATCTAAACTCTAACTTGTCCGCTTGTTGTCTTTTGACATGAGCCGGACAACCCCAAATTCCGAGATGACTCAGACTTGGTTTCTTACCGTGCCATATCTCATACGGTGTGGTAGGAATGGTTTTAGAGGAAACCCTATTCAGTAGATAAATTGAAGTTAACAATGAGTGTCCCCAAAGAAAATCAGAAAGGTCTGTGAAGCTCATCATGCAGCGATATATTCTACTTCCATGGTGGAATCTGCTATCACGGTTTGCTTAAAACTCTTCCAACTGACAGCACCACCATTGCACACAAACAGACTCTCAGATGTCGACTTTCGATCATCTACATCAGAGTCTGTGTATCCCTAGACTTGGATTTCTCCGTTACCAAAGACCAACATCATATCCTTAGTTCTTCTCAAGTACTTAAGGATACATTTCACAGAAGTCCAGTGTTCTTCACCTGGATTTGACTGATATCTGCTTATGACACTCACAGTATGGGCTGCATCAGATCGTGTACATAGCATGGCATACATGAGGCTCCCTATTGCGGAAGCATAAGGGATCTTGCTCATGCATTCTATTTCCTCAGGTGTGCTAGGGCACATCTTCTTGAAAAGATGAATACCATGTCTGAAGGGTATTAATCTCCTCTTAGAGTTTTCCATAATAAACCTCTTTAGTACTTCCTCTATATATATTTTCTGTGAAAGTCCTAGCATCCTATTCGATCTATCCCTATAGACCTTAATTCCTAGAATAAAGGATGCTTCACCTAGGTCTTTCATGGAGAATTCCTTGGACAACCAAATTTTGACTATCGTCAACATGGGAATATCATTCCCAATAAGGAGGATGTCATCTACGTACAATATGAGGAAGACAACAGTACTCCACTGACCTTTTTGAAGACACGATTCCTCTTCGTTTTTGATGAAACCAAACTTTTTGATCACATCATTGAAATGAGTGTTTCAGCTTCGAGATGCTTGCTTAAGTCCATATATGGATCTTTGCAGCTTGCAAACCTTGTGATCAATATCACTGGATGTGAAACCTAGCGACTGTTCCATATAGATATCTTCCTCAAGATATCCATTTAAGAAGGCTGTTTTCAAGTCCATTTGCCATATTTCATAATCAAAATAGGCTGCAATGGCAAGCAATGTGCGGATGGATTTTAGCATAGCCACTAGAGAAAAGGTATCCTGATAGTCAATGCCTTCACGTTGAATATAACCTTTTGCCACTAGTCTAGCCTTGAATGTCTCCACATTCCCATCTGTACCAATCTTTCTCTTGAAGATCCATTTACACCCAATAGGTACTATACCTTTTGATGGATCTACCAAGGTCCAGACTTGGTTCGAGTGCATCAAGTCAATTTCTGACTGCATTGCCTCTAGCTATTTCTCGAAGTCGATATCTGATATCGCCTCGTTGTAGGTTTTGGGATCATCACCATGAGCACCATTGCCTACGAGGAACATTTCCTCTACTTCCTCTGAAATAATACCTAAGTATCTTTCAGGAAGACGGAAAACTCTTTCCGATCTACAAGGTGGAGGAGGTAGTGTTCTTATTGGCTCAACCTGATTTGGTTCCAATTGGTCCTTAGCTCGTTGTACTTGTGAGACTTTCTCCAACTCTAATGGATTACCCTGACCAAGGTTTTTCTATATTGAAATACAGTGATACATTCTTCTCCAACTCTTAGAGTGGTCAATTCCATCTTGATCACACACCAACTTCGCAAGTACTTGACTGTGCCCAGGAGCCTTCCGTTACTAAATTAGAAATTTAGTTAGTCCGGTACCAAAGCACAGTGAGTTGCTTGCAAGTCACTGAGGTGATCTCAGGTCTAAGGGACACTTATACGTATATCCCATCAGCGATATCCTCGATAATAGAATGCTCTATAGTTGGTCACGTTCAATGACGATGTACCCATACATCTTACCTGTATGCCATACCAATGTCTCCACACTCCTTGGTTAAAAGAACAACCAACCTATATGGCATACAGCGACCTATGCTTGATAGACGCTGTTGTCATAATTAACAGCCTATCATTTGGTCGTGAACTAATTTCAGGACTAATCGATAAATCCTCTCTTTATCAAAACTAAATAGTCCTAAGGACTTCATCACAAAAATGGAGTTTGTTAGAAGATAAAGACTTGTGATGAAAAACATGCCAAAGTATTTTATTTATCAATGATCAATTACATATACAAAGTAGCTCAACCGTTAACAAGCTAACGATTGGCTTCTGGGACATAATTTCCAACAAGAAGTCCGGAAGGAGTCCTGCTGAAGGAGAAGCCCGGTGGGAGTCCGACCGACGAAGAAGCCTTGACGGAGTCCTACTGAAGAAGAAGCCCAGGAGTCCTACTAAAAGAGAAGCCCGGTGGGAGTCTGACCGACAAAGAAGCCTGGATGGATTCCTATTGAAGGAGAAGCCCAATAGGAGTCCGACTGAAGGAGAAGCCCGGAAGGAGTCCGACTATTTTAGGGATCGTTGAAGCCGTGGTTGGAGCTCTTCTGCGATTATAGATACCTTTTTGCCGATCATCAAACCGAGCCTCGGCAGGAGCGGGGTTTATCCCCAACAAGAGCCAAAACAATCTTGGAAGTCAGATTCCACTATGATCTTCAAGTTCGTATTGAGGTAAAATCTTCTTCACAACTTCTTTCATTGGTATCAGAGCCAATACTTCTCCTCGATCCATCCAATCGCATTCCTACCTGCTTCCCTGATCATTGGATCTCGCATCAAGCCCCAAAACCACTGAGAACCCTGTATATAGGCCGGTCCACTTGAAACGGCGCGTAGACCCTAAGAATCGACCAGATTTCGAATCCGATCCACCGTGGACTGCAAGAAACCAAAGGGGAAATGCCCCCCGATCCACGGCCACGCAAGGACCGCGTGGATGCTGCATGGGATGTGCTTGCACGCACGCCCACCTAGGCCCAGGCCGTGCCTATGCGCACGCCTGACTGGACCTAGGCCTGTCTCCGTAGGCCTTGCATGAACCAAAATTTTTTTTTTGGCTTTTTCAGGAAGATTGCTCTCTCTAAATTTATGGGCTTTTAATGGTACAATTTTTATAAATATCATCATAGGCCATGAAAATGGTACTTTCCTATTATTATTTGTGATTTCATTTGTCTAATCTCATGCTTATTATGCATGTAATTTTTTTTAGAATAAACATGAATAAGTATTATGGCATGTTTTCGTGCTAGGTTTAACATGAAATGCATGCATGTTGTACATTAATTTTGTATGTTAATATGATAGCATGATATTGTACGTTATATGTTTTATGTGATGCATGTTTATCTTAGTGGGAGTCTGGTAGACGAAGGGCTCGTTTAAGGACCATATGGACTTTTTTTATCCCAGTGGAAGTTCTTAAATTGGTAAATGAAAGGCTCATTTAAGAATTGTGGTGTAATAGATGTTGTGTGCATGATTGAATTAGAAGGATGATGGTATAGTTAAGTTTCATGTGATGAGGGTAGACAAACGTTGACTTTCGAGCGTGAACTTAATTGTATACCCTTGTTAATCTAATTGAAATCTGCAGCAAACATAATATTGTGTATATGTTGATCTGTGCTATTCTTATGTGTACAGATATGGCTTCAAAGAACATCATTATAGAGCTCAATAAAGATGATAAGCCGAACGGTGATAATTATGACATTTGGCACCATAAGGTTCAGTATATCCTTGAGCAAGATGTTGTGGAAACACTGAACCATGTGATAGTTAAGCCGGAGTATGGGAACACGCAATAGCACAAGAGAGATCATGAGGCTTTTTTAGTCTGAAAAAAGAAAAACAGCATTACTCACATTACGTTGCTGAGTAGCATGACTGATGATCTCATGCGTGAGTTTGAGTCTTATAAAATGGCTCAGGCCATGTGGATTACACTAAAGGATGAGTTTGGAGGCACTTCTAGTACCAAACTTAGGAGGTTGACCATCAAGTTTGACACATACAAGTTGCGCCCTAATATTCCCATAAGGCAGCATTTGAGAGAGATGTCAAACATGATTAGGGAGCTGAAGTCAACTGGCCACAACCTCTCAGATGAACAATAGGTGCAAGCTATTATTAGATCCTTACTTGCCAGCTAGGAGTATATGAAGGTCAATATGACTCACAATGAGTCTATTAAGACCTTTGCTAACATAGAACATTATCTTGTTCTTGAGGATGAGCGTCGGGAGGCTGCTAAGACATCCGATCAGGCTTTTATGGCTGAGACTATTAGGACTTCGAATACCAAGCAGAAAGGCAAAAATAAGAAGCCCTGAAAGAAGAAGAGCTAGCAAAAGAAGGGATCTAGGAAGCCTATTGAGAAGGCTAGACCCGATTTTAAGAAGAGAGGGAAGCGTGGTGGAAAGAGGGATATAACCAAAGTGGAGTGTTATGGCTGCCACAAGATGGGTCATTTTGCTTAGGATTGCCCGGAGCAGAACAAGGTAATACCAAGCGATGAGCATCCTCATTTTCCTTATGTTTCTAGCACTGCATTAATGGCTGATGCTAATTCTTTGTGGACTATGGATTCAAGAGCAACAGACCACATACCTAAAAATAGAGGAGCATTTGTTGAGTATCGCCGGCTGCCTTCCAGGAGTAGATGGCTTTATGTAGGAAACAATGCTAGCATTGAAGTGAAAGGGGTCGGAATATGCAAGCTAGAATTGCATAGTGGAGGAACCCTACTCCTACATGATGTTTTATATGTTCCAAAAATCCTACGGAACTTAGTTTCAGTTGTCTCTCTTCTTAGATTAGGTTTCAGTGTGTTGATATTGTTTTAGGGACTGGACTTTTTGGTTTTGATTTTCTTTTGGATGGTTTCATTGTATTGGACAATTTCTAATAATGGTTATATTTCAAATAATCATTGTTTTGTTTTTTCTTCTATCCTAAATAATATTCTGATGTGAATGTTTGGCGCTTTAGGCTCAGGCATGTGGGTCCAGAGGGTCTAGAGAGAATGAATAGGTTGGCAAAAGCAGGACTATTAGGGTCCTTAACAAAAATAGAGATGTTTGTTTGCCAACATTGCCTAGCAGGTAAAGCAACTAGAAAACCATTTGGAAAAAGAACCAGAGCTAACTTTTCATTGCAATTGGTTCATTCTGATATATATGGTCCAATGAGTGTGAGGGCAAGGCATGGAGCCTTATATTTCATCACTTTTATTGATGACTATACTCGTTACGGTCACATTTATTTGATCTCCCATAAGTCAAAAGCTTTAGAGTGCTTCAGACAATTCATGAGTTTGCTTAAGAATCAATTGGATCAAAGGATTAAGGCTTTGAGAACTGACCGTGGACGTGAGTATTTATCAGATCAATTCAAGGATTTGTGTAATGAAAAGAAAATTGGAAGATAGTTGACGATTCCTGGTACTCCACAACAGAATAAAGTTGTAGAGCGAAGGAATAGGACTTTGCTCGAGATGGTTAGGTTGATGATGGCGCAGGCCAACTTGCCTATTTTTCATTGGGGCTACTTTGATAATTATAGCGTATGTACTTAATCGGATGCCCTTTAAGTTTGTTGCTTCCACACCCTATGAATTATGGATGGGTAGAAAGTTAGATTTAAGTGTACTACAGCCCTGGGGGTCGGCAGTTTATGTGCATCATCCTTCTCATAGGTATGGAAAGATGGGCCGTAGGGGCAAGAAATGCATATTTATCAGATATTTTGAATACTCAAAGGGCTATGTCTTCATTGGTAAAAATGAAGATGGAAGCATAACAGAGCTTGAGTTGCGATGTTGACAAAGCTATGTCATTTTATGAGATTGCGGATCAGCAGGTAAATAATGAGAACCAAGAAAGTGAGGAACAAATAGTTGTACCTCCATCTACTAATCCGAGTGAAAGAATATTTAAGAGTCCTCAAGAGACAGTTGCGTAGGAGTAGCCGAGGGAATATTCCCCAACATCATTTCGAGATTGAAGGGGAAGCATTAATAGTTACTCCAGGAGATGATAAGGAGCCGAGTTCAGTTCAAAAGGCTCTCTCATGCCCTGCTAAGGATAAATGGATGAAGGCAATAAGAGAAGATGGAGTCTATGAGGACTAACCATGTTTGGAACTTGGTTGACCTTCCGCCAAGCCGAAAGGCGATTGGGAACAAGTGGGTTCTCAAAATTAAGAAAAAGACGGATGGTTCTATTGAGAGATACAAGGCTCGCTTAGTAGCTAAGAGGTACACACAACAGGAAGGTATTGATTACGAAGATGCCTTTTCACCTGTTGCAAGATTCACTTCCATTAGACTTATTCTGGCTATAGTTGCTAAGTTGGACTTGGGGTTACATCAGATGGATGTAAAGACCACATTTCTCAATGGAGAACTAGATGAAGAAATCTATATGGAACAGCCATTATGTTTCATTAAGAAAGGTCAGGAGCGCAAAGTTTGCAGACTCTAGAGGTCCATTTACGAGCTTAAGCAATCATCTAGATAGTGGCATTTGAGGTTTCATCGAGCTATTTCGTCTTATGATTTTCGAATGATCGATGACGACTACTATGTATATATGAAGCAGTCTGAGATAGATTTTGTCATATTATCCCTTATGTGGATGATATACTATTAGCCGGAAGTAGTCTATCTTTTGTGAATGCCATTAAGAGTTGACTATCCTTGAATTTTGAGATGAAGGATATGGGTGAGACAAAATTTATTCTTGAAGTTAAAATCCAAAGGAATCGCTCCAAGAACCTAATCGCTTTGTCACAAGAATCATTCATTGAGAAGATTTTAGGATGAAAGACTGTAAGCCTATAGATACCCCTATTACTAAAGGTGAAGCTTTGAGCCTTACGATGTGTCCTAACACTCAATCTGAGAGAGATTCCATAAGGGAAGTCCCTTATTCCAGTGCTGTTGAGAGCTTGATGTATGCAATGATGTACACACGACATGATATTTGTTATGTAGTAGGCCTTGTAAGCCATTATCGGTCCAATCCGGGGCAAAAACATTGGCAAGCAGTCCAAAAGATCTTGAGATACTTGAGGGGCACCACTACTTATAGATTGTGTTACCATAGGAGTGACTTGCAGTTGATGGATTACTTAGATGCTGACTGGGGTGGAGATCCAGATGAAAGCAAATCCACTTCCAGTTATGTATTCTTGCTGAATAATAGTACCATCTCTTGGAGCAGCAAGAAATAGACATGCATGACATTGTCGACCATGAAAGCAGAATTTGTTGCATGTTCTGCTGCAGTATAAGAGGCAATATGACTGAGACGCTTTATGGGCCATTTGGGGGTCATTGGTGGAAAGATAGAGCCAATAAAACTCTATTATGATAGCCAAGCAACCATGCCTACATGAAAGACCCTAAGCAAGGATTCAGGAACCGATACCGGTTCCTGACCGATACGGTACGATACCATGCCGTACCGGTCGGTACGTCACGATGTACCGATTTTCTTTCTTTTTTTCCGACTCAATTTTTATTCTAATTTTTTTAGTAATTTTTAAATTAATTTAGGATTATATAATAATTCTGAGTTCTAACATTTCCAAAAAATAAAATAAAAAAATCTAAAATAATGTATTTAATGTACAAGTCTCTAAGATATAAAAAAATAATTTACTTACCTTAAGATATCTACTGATCTAAAATCTTATCGAGTATTTGTGATGCTCGTGGATATCCGGATCATTCTCATACTCCGAAGGAACATCAGTCCATCCCTCTATCAAACTAGCACGATAATCCTGAATATTCATTCCATAAGGTAACCTATCTAGATTGTAAGACATCTCAGATCTCTCGCTCAAACTCTGGCTCTGAGAGGAGTCCTTGAAATGATGGTATGACTGTAGAGGGGCCCATCCAAATATACCAGCAGTAAAATTCAATCCATAAGAAGCTCTAGGCTGCATAGGATAGTAGCCACTAAAAGACTGTCTAGGATGCATCATATCCATATCCATATGATCATAAGCTGCCTGCAGGTGGTAGGATCCAGAATATGAGGATGATCCAGATACAACCATGGATCCTATGTCACGTGCCAAATCATCTGCAGCTACATCGTATGTTGGACGACCTCTAAAAGGCCGTCGTTTATATAAAATAGTATCCTCACGGTCTCTAGCAGCTCGTGCACCATGGTCCCTATCTTGTGTGGTATGTGTAAACTGAGACTCACCGATGAATCAAATACCACCTTGCAACTGCATCTCATGAATAATAATTTCTTATCCTCCAATCCCTCTCTAGTCATCAGATCCGTCACTACTATCATCACTCATCCTGATCTTCAAATCTGAGCCAGCTGACTCCTGCACTCTCGAAGATGCTGCAATTGTCTTTCCTTTTGCTTTATCATTTTTCTTACTTTGTTGTGTCTGAAAGGATGGATCTCTTCTTTCTATTTGAGATGGCTATCTTCGTCTCAAAAATTCTTGCTCAAATATTTGGGAGGATATCTCGGATATAGAGTCATGTGATGAATAACTCCTCTGTGTGGCCTCAGGCTGTGGCTGATCAGCTGGAATCCTATATGGAATATTTGTATCTGTCCATCACCCCGGATCCACCCTGATCTCTCTAGCTACTAAACTGGCTGGTCGTGGAGGAGATCCTGGCTCATCAAGCTCTAGCTCCTATTGCTGGCTTGCAAGCCATCCAATCATCGGATTTTCGTCCCCATCAGCATAATCATCCAACATCAGATCCGTATACTTCAGCTGTACTTCATCCTGAATACATTTTAACCTCAACCTTAGATTATAATGAACATATACAAGATCGTTGAGGCGCTTCTGTGTCAGACGGTTCCTCTATTTATTGTGAATAAGGGCAAAGTCGACCAATTACGCTCACAACCACTAGAGCAAACTATCTGAAAAAGAATACGGATGGCTACAGCTTTCAAATTTTTTACAGACTGTCCAAAATGAATCCACCATTCAGCTGCAAAAATATTAACCAAAATTATTAATCATATTTCATAATATTCATAGATATGTAAAATCAGCAAAGTCTTCTCATTATTGATATGTAATTTACCTGCATTCATCCTTTTTTTGCTTACGACAACCGATAAGACTCCAAAGCTATCCGTCTCCTCTCTAAATTGTTTCATTTGTGAAAAATATATTTGTTATATTAACAAATATGCAGTTGATTATAGACTAAATTTGGTTAAAATATTAAATACTCATATCTTATCCTCTATAACATACCTCTTGCAGACACATTGATGCAATTTCTGAATCATCCACCATCTTATATATCACATTACGAAGAGCAGTAAGAAGCTCATTATCCATATCTATCCCAGGAATGGTGTACTGGAATCTCGGATTCAAATAATATGCTGTAGATAAATTTCATAAATGAATGAGTAGATTCATACAAGCAGAAAAAAAAATTTCAGTGGACTCTTGGATTTGTGCTTACCGACTAGATGCAAATCCCTACCCATCTGATAGTCCTAGTGGCGCTCGATAATGTTGATATATTCCTGACCATATTTTGGATCTATCTCACTGATCTATTTCTTTGCCCTCTCCATCATGTGATACAAAAAGCCCATCTGAAGGTATCTTTCACTGTCCATGATGCGAAGCACCTCATATAATGGCTTGATAACCTTCACTATCTTATCAGCCCGTTGCCAAAATAACTGACTGGTCACAAAGTTCTCCACATGGCTTCCCTCAATATCGGCTCTCGCATATCTATTCTTCTGCCACTCAGTACTGACAAACATCTAATGCAATGTTGCTTTCTTCTCCAGAAGGCTATCAAGTGCTATGTAGTTTATAGCAAATCGGATGACACATGATCTCAAAATCTCTCCTCCAGTATATGTCCGCATCAATGACAAGACCCATGTATGATTGTAGATGAATCTAGTAATAGTCTGGACTGAGTCCACTACCTACTGCATCCTACGAAGCTTTCCAATATCCATCAACATGAGATCAATGAAATGTGCAGCACATGGGATCCAGTAAATATGTGGTCGCTGCTCCATCAGCAACTCTCCAGCGGTCTTATATTGCAGTCCATTATCTATGATGACCTGCACAATATTCTACTCTCCTACTGAATTAATCACCTCCTCCATCAATCCAAGGATATACGTAGCGTCGTGTACCTTATCTGAAGCATTAATTGATTTGTGAAAAAATATTTTTCCATCATAATAAGTCAAGAAATTGATGATGCTCCATCTGGTAGGACCAGTCCAACCATCATACATCACCATCAATCTATATGTAGACCATTTATTCTTGTAAGAAGAAATTCATTTCTGCAGCTCCTCTTTGTTATCATCAAGAAGCTGACCATAAATATCCTTCGATGCTGGAGATCTACACTCGGGCTGATTACCTGTATGGCTGAAATAGTAGATCGATAATAGGTATTACCTGTTGTATTTGCTGGAATGTGGCTAAAATGAAACCATGATCCAATAGTTCGCCACATGTCTTTTTTCTTATCCTTTTCAACATACTGTCAATCCTCTGTTGTTTTGGATCTTTGCTGAGAAAAGCATGTAGATCCAATCATGAATGGTAGCTCCTGCTGGCATGTCCTTGGAGGACCTCCTACTATCAAATGCTCCCAGCATAGATGAAATACTGTGCCTGCCTCTACTGGATGTCTCCCTGACTGAGGTGGTCCTCCTGAACTTGGATTCTTCCTTAGTAGCCACAGAGCCGGATCCCGATTCATAGTATGACGGTCCAAATCGTTCTCCACATCTAGTCATCTCCTCCATATGGTACAGATCATCCATACTCATCCGAATGGCAGCCTCCATCTGTGCCTCCTCATCATCTGGAGAGGAGACCTGCTCTGACTCTCTAGAGTGATAAGAAGGTGGCTCTATAACTCGACGGTCGATCTCTGCTCTTCTGCTTGGCCTTCTCCTTCATTGATTTAAAATCAACAAGATGTTTCTTCATCAACTGTCGGACCTCCTACAGGCATTTTCGACATATGACCACATCGGGATAACCACCAGCCAAATGCTGCTTCAACCAAATCACCCCTCCTCCCTCGAACTCTATGTTGCACCATTTGCATCTCCAATGGTGCTGAGCTGAGAGCATCTCGCTATTCTCCCAACTAATATCACGCTCTATATCCTTCTTTTTACTCATTTCTGCAAGTTTAATAAAATATATCATTTTACTAATTATCTATAAAAATTAAAATTTTTCATCGAAAGGCCTTTATTTTTTTACTATTTAAGTAATTAAAAAATATAAAAAATTTTGAAAATTCTAAATAGTTTATTTAAGCTTAAATCCAAGTAGAAACATGTTATAGACTCTACATATATTCTTCTAAGCTTATTAATATACATTAAATATTATTTATTTTTTTATTTATTCAAAATTAAACCTAGGTTACTATGCATATGATACATCAAAAACTTCAAAATTAGACATAAAATTTATACTATACATAGCTTCAGTTGTCATAAACAATATTATGAATTTATATTTTTTTATTTTTTTATTTTTTATTCTAAAAATATATTTTTTAAAAAATATATAATTAATAAAAATTAATGATTTTAACATCACTGCATAGATCTTTCAAATATCTATAATATATAATGAAATCATACTAAAATCATAAATTTTGGCATGATTTTTTTTATTTTTTTTTACTTCTTACCATTTTTTAAATACAAACTCTGAAAAATAAAATATTTACTAACAGAATACTAGATTATCTTACTTTCAATCGAAAACCATCGTCTCCCCGAGGTTGTGATAATTTTTTTGAATTTTTCTCCTCATTTTTTTGGGGGGCTTCGTTCGCACTCTCAGTGTCCTGAGAGTCCGAGATCATGAGAGTCTGAGGCAAAGAAAAAGGGGCAAGGGTCATTATTGGCTGGCCCACCCCACCCCACAAATAAAACCCTCCCGGCCTCCCCCCACCCCCTTGTTCCCTTGTCGGTAAGGCTCAGTTCAGAGCCAAACCAAGCCAAACCGCCCGATTCCGGGCGGTTTGATGCCAAACCATACCAAATAGAGCAATTCGGTGCGATTCAGTGTGTTTTTCGGAAAAAAATGCAAAATCGGACCGGTTCCCCACCGGTCTGGCTCAGTTCAGGATATACCAGGTGGTTCGGCCCGATACGGCATTCAATGATCCTAAGTATCGTAGCAGGATGAAACACATAGGCACAAAGTACAACTTCATGAGAGACGTGATAGCACAGAAGAAAATAAATCTACATTCCATCACCATACATGAGATTGTAGAGTTTTGTATTTTTTTATGTTTAAACATGATGTATGAAAATATTTTTCTTTGAACAGATAAATATGATGTTTTTATTCAATGATTGTTTTTCTTATATCATAGTGAACATGTACACAATATCGTAGTATGTTGTACAGGTTGGTAAGGTTGGCTCTCTCACACAAGCAATCGCCTTAAATGCTTATGAGGAGCGAGCCAAGATGAAATATTTTGTTTCTTAGCATTGAAAATGGCAGCCAAAGGGCACCCTATGGTATATAAGAACACAATGTAGTTTATAATGTTGCCCTGGTAAGAGACCAGGATGAGATCCAAGAGAGACATAATATATAGATTGAATTATGGATTACCACCATCCATAATATCTGTAGCCAGATGCGAGATCTTCTCTAGGTGCCATAAAGGCGAGCAGAGTGGTAGAACTTGGGTCAAGTGTCGGGGGCGCTTGGACTAAGATCTGTATGGTGTGAAGTAAAAAAAATCGATATATGCTCTTATAGAATAAGAGGTACACCATAGCATGTGTTTCATAATGCATGCGCTTAAGGACCGGGATTGGAAAGCAAGTGAATGAATCCCTGCTTCATTGCTGTGTGAGTCCCAGAAAGGTATGAAATCCTTTTATTGATACCCTTATTACTTTGAAGGTATCATAAGGTGAAGAGTTAGTGTATGCTACTTTAGCATGTATCCAAAGGTTATGATAATGCGACCTAAAAGAGAAATGTCAGGAAAGCAGCTAATGCTGATCTAAATGATGTGGACAAAAGAAAGATCGGGTCCAATATATACACACGATGCTTGTGTCTAAAACATGTCTGTTATAAAGCTATTTCTCGGCGCATCATAAGCATGGACAAAAGGCGTACTAGAAATCATAGTGGTAAGGCTCTGGGTGAAAGAGACTCATGAGGGATTAAAGATGCCACATATGAGTGTATATAGATAGATCTAGGTTATCTAAGGTACTTTTATGATAGATGTGAGTAATAAAAGAATTGTAGTCTCTTATGCTAGTCCTGATATGGATTTCTAGTATAAGAGCTCCCAAACTTACTGCACATGCAGTCACAGCGACACACTCAGTATGAAAATCCAAGAGAAAGCTCCGTGTGGATCATCCCATCATGTGCGAGTGGGAGATACTAGAATATGGGGCATCCATGATGTGCTGACTCATATCATGACCCGACCTATTTGAATTTTGAAAGTTTGAGTTTAAAGGATCATTAGATATCAGATAATGATTATCTAATTATCTCTTCGTGTTTAGTTACGCTACACATTTTAAGGAGGTGGGAAGTTATTTGTGTGTCACATTAGAGTTTTCCATGATCTTCACTTCTCTCCTTTAAAGAGAAAAATACAGAGTTCATTGTTCTGCGAGTGGATTTGGGTGTGTTTGCTATGGAAAACATACAAGGTTTGACTTATGATCTTGTGTAATATCGTTTGGTTTTTGTTCATAATGAAAAAGGAGAAGCTAATCAATCGGGAGCCAGAACAATCTAAGTCAAATTCCACTGCGATCTTCAAATTCGTGTTGAGGTAAAATCTTCTTCACAACTTTCATATATGATTTTTGGTGTACAAGCAGTTTTGAAGTAGTAGATCACATCCAACAGCTTGGATCATCAATATAGGACTTCCATTGTCCAGTTTGATCTGACCAGATCTGAGCCCAAATCTGATCGACCTTACCCAAGTATGCCACTATATATATATAACTTAGTGATGGAATAATAAGGTACAAAAGGCAATTAAAATGAATTTTTTTTTAAAATAATGACAAAAAAATAATATTAAGAATTATAAGACATAAGAAGGCTAAGAAAGATGCAAAAATGTGAAGGCTAAAGAAGCATATAATAATTTATATATTATGTTAGGTTCAAAAGAAGGTGAGGATGAAATTTATTAAATGGCTGAAACCTGAGAGAGAACCTAAAGATATTGATAAATTTAGAAGCATCAAAATGAAGTAATAAGATCTTAGCAAAAGATTAGGAAACTGACGAAAGATGGACACATAATTTAAAAAAAAATAAATAAATGAGGATTCTAATAAAGAAATTTTAAGAAGATATAAAATTAGGAAGGAGTCAAAAATTCCATTCATCCAATCCAAAAATGTGAACTGGATATAGCTTCGAAAAGAATGCAAAAAGGTAAGATATTAAGGCCAAATAAAATATCTATTAAGGTTGGAAAATCATAGGAGATCTTGGATTAAATTGGATTAGTATCTTATTAAATGAAATTTTAAAATTAAGGAAATGCTAGATGATTGAGGGTAAGTTTAATAATACCTATCAATAAGAATAAAGGTAACGTCCATAACTGCTCTAATTACTAAGGAATTAAGTTTATGGTCACTTTAAGAATTAAGTATATAGACCACTTTATGTAATTATAGGAAACAATAATTGAATAAAGATTAAGAAAAATAATAACAATTATGGATAACCAATTAAGATTTATGCTTGAAAAATCAACAAGGCTTATATAATTGATGAAAAAGTATAGAGAAAAAGAAAAAGTTTACATATGATTCTTATTGACTTAGAGAAAGCATATGATAGGGTACTAAGAAAAGTAATATCGTAAGCTTTAGGAATTAAGGATGTACATAAACATTATGTAAAATAAATGAGGACATATATGCTAGGGCACTCACAAGTGTTTGGACTTTGGATTAGCATCAAATGCAATACAACAAGTACATTCTGGATTTCTATAAGCTCACATCAAGAATCAGCACTAAGACCATACTTCTTTGCACTACATATAGATGAAGTTAATGCTAATTTTCAGAAAAATGTGCCATGGGCTATGTTATTTATGAATAATATAGTGCTGACTGCTGATTGATAAAGAGAGAACTAGATTGAATATTAAGTTAGATTTCTAGATGAAAACTTTAGAGGATAAGAATTTAAAAATTAGTGGAACAAAGACATAGAACATGGAATGCAAATTTAGTGAGCATAGAAATGAAGCTTTGATACCAATTAGGATTGTTTAGTAAGATATATGCAATAGAATTAAAGTTGGTTGGATGAAGTAGAGAGGTGAATCTGGAATATTATGTGATAGGTGTATAAATTGGAGAATTAAGAAAATTTTATAAAAACAATAGTAAGGCCTTCCATGTTGTATAACTTAGAGTGCTGGGAAATAAAGAAGTACATGGAAACTAGCTAAATATAGTAGAAATAAGAATATTAAGATGGATTGTAGTAAAACTAGAAAAGATGAAATAAGAAATGAATATATCAAAAAAGCTGTAAGGGTTGCATGAATTAAGGATAAAGTGATGGACAATCAATTGAGATGGTATATACTATATAGAATGAAGATTTGAGGAGGCTCCAATAAGGGGTGATACTTTGGTTTATATTGAAGATGGTAAGAAATGGAGGGGAAGACCTAAAGTAACATGGATGCAGTTTGTGAGGAAGGCTATAAAGAAAGTTGATGTAACCAAGATTTTACATCCCGGCGAGATAGGAGGCATACCAGTCGTCCCGTCCCATTTCTATGAGAAAACAGGACCAGCATAGGCTCGGGACTCCAAAACCCATCTACGTAAGGAGAGAAGAAGAAAGAGAAAAAAAAGGAAAGGAAGGAAAGATGAAGAAAAGGAAAAAAATGAAAGGATGGAAGAAGAAAAATGGTAAAGAAAAGAGGAAGGGAGAAGAAAAAAAGAAAAAGGAAAGAGAGAAAGATAGAGGAAAAGAAAGAAAAGAAGAAAGAAAGAAAAAAGAAAAAAAATGAAAGAAAGAAAGGAAAGAAGGGGGGAAAGATGGAGGATATCAACTAGGATGCATGACTGAGACTATTGTCAGGACAGGACAAGATAGTGGGGTGTTCCATTCTATTAAGAAAATGGGACACCTTTGTCCTGCAGGATTTAAAACCTTGAAAGCAACATCCTAGGACTACTTGGAAAATAAAGATACATAAAGCTGATGGCAAATAGTTGGAAAAGGCTTGATCATTGTGGTTATGATTATGATTGATTATGATTATGACTATGATATTTCTTGACTATAGCACCAATTACTATATGCCCATAGTCACCTACTTGGCTCAATTCTTGCCATAGTAAAATCACTATTCAAGATTTTCAATTACTTTGTAAACACCTTATTTTTGTTAATCTTGTGAACAAATTATGGCATCACTAATTTTATGATGATCCCTGATTTCTCCTCTATAGAAGATTAATAATTGTAGAAACTTTCTAACCTTGGTGAAAACAGGTTTTAGAGATAGCGATTCACAAGCAAAGGAGACAAGAAAGATCCTAAAGAAGGTGCAAGTTGATGCGCAAAGCAAACAATTGGATTGTGGGCTGATAGAGAATAATGCCAATATGAGAAATTAAGTCCCCCTATGTATGATGGAAGTTAGCATGCTACCACAAAATGATAAGATCGGTTGGCTACTGGAACAAAACTTGCTCATTTGTCTTCAAAGTTGTCCTTAAAACTAAAATCTCAGTCAGAATTTTCACAAAACTTTGATAATTCTGGCAAAAATTTTACATTAATAACAGTGAAGCCTCTGGATCCTAATCAGGCTATTTTATATGTACACATTACAATTTGATCCTGCTGGCCTACCCACATCCCTCAGCCCAAATGTGCTTGGAATGAGACTATTATTAGGAAATTTTTGAAATTTTGATAGTGGGTGAACAAATTTCTTTCCTTGTGTGATGGACCTCACATATCCTCCTTGTCCCATTCATTCCCCTTCTATTTGCTGGCTGCATAAATGTAGCCAGCAATCTTCATTACTTTTTCTTCCCTTCACCACCCATATATGGAAAAGAAAAACTATTCTCATTCTTGTTATGAGTCTCATTCTATGTTTATTCTATATAAGATCAGACATAAATATAAGACCTGAAATATGCCTTTTTCTTTACTCTCATAAGACCAACAAAAGAATCATCTTACAACACTAAGCTCATCCTAAACATTCAAAACAGCAATCCTTAGTTTGACAACTGAACAAAAATTCTACTTGGGCATTTTATCCAAATCTGAAATGACTGAAACAAGATCATCAAATCCCACTCTAATATCAGCACTTCCTCTGATTTTAACTCTTGTGTAAATGGTCGCCACCCTGAAAAAAGAGCATACTTTGACCAAACCCTAGAAGAGAGATAAGAAGAAAACATGGATCCCTCAATTGTGTAGAAATAGTAGCTCCATTTATTTATGATTGTGATCCTGTTGACTCTGTTCTTCATCATTCTTATTCCTTTTATTTTCATCATTTGCTTCTACTTTACCTATTAGCATTCGCCAAACCGATCCGAACTTGATGGTTTGGCCCAAGATTCTCAATTCCGGTACCGGTGGCCGTTCCTGTCGGTCAGTGGCACGGTCCGGTATGATTTCATACCAGATCAAACCGATCCGAACCAACAAAGAGAGGAGAAAAAGAGAGAAAGAGAGGAAGAGAAAGAGAGAGGGGGGTCCACCAGAGAGGCCGCCAAAGAGTCTCCGACTGGCCGTCGTGGCCGTCAGGCAGCGTAAACACCACCTACGGCTCTACGGCATAAAACTGGAGCGATCATCCCTATTTCACGAGTTTTTTTATAAAAGCCTAATAACAATGAAGCCAGCAAATCCCTTGCCAGCTTCACTGTTTCACGGATTTTTTTAAAAAATGAAAAAAAAAGTGAAGTCAGCAATAGTAAAGCTGGCAAACTGTTTGCCGGCTTCACTATTCATTGAGCTTTTTAAAAAACTTGACAAAGGAACTGGGACGGTCACCCCTGTTCCATGGCCACAGCTCCGCTAACGTGGTCTCCACCCTCCAGTGGCCGCAAAGGACCACCGCCACCCTCCGACGGCCGCAGAGGGCCACCGCCAGCTTTCGGTGGCCTCTTCCTCTCCTCCTCTCTCTGCCTCTATTTTCCTCTCTTTCTTTTTCGACACCAGCATGTGCCATTTTATCTAACGGAACCATCCGATTCAGGATGGTTCCGAGAACGTTGGTTTGACCTATATCTAACCAAACTGACACCTAGTAGGGGTAGTTCGGATTATTGGATTCCCTTCCCCTCCATCTCCCTCCCTCCCTCTCTCTTCTGCCTCTCCTTCCCCATCTCCCCCTTCTCCATAAGCCCCTCTCCCTCCCTCCCTCCTCTCTCTGTTCATCCCTCTCCTTCTCCCTCTCTCCCCATGGTTCAATACACCCCAGCTTGATACTATATGTACTGGTACCATCCAAACCTTTTGCTGGCCAATATGAGCACTGATACCAATCTGGCTAACCTTGATATATATAATGGAAAGCTATGGGGTCCAATATGCATGATAAGACTCTGGGCTTTACCGTAACATACAACATGGTACCTTAAAAAACTCGGCAAGTCTAGCTCAAAGACTTCCATGATGGACTCTCAATCAACAACAACCAATCACCCTTCCTATCCATGTTTTTTTTTCTCACATGTGGAGCATGTGCAAGATTCCAATCGAATATAATCTAATTTTCCAAAGTAGGATGATATTAGATTTATCTCCATGGATATGCACATAAAGTGATTCCTAGAAAAGAAAAGGATGATTCGCATACTCGTTACAGGCATAGAAGTACAACAACAACATTGAGGTTCATTTCCAAGACCTTGAGGTAAAAATTTAAAAATAAAATGATGAAGTAGGGTCCGCATATAAAAAGGATTGCTACAAGAAAACAAATTTTCAAAGTAAATACGTAGTTACATTCCACAGGCCCCTTCGTTGGACAAATGTTCCAAGAAGGTTCACATAGCTTTTTCCTTCAGTATTCTATCACTGATTCATGGCTTGTGTTCTTCATCATTTGCCTTAATTGAAGATAAAATTTTAGGCAGCTTCTCTAACATAAATATTTTGGACTCAAAATTTAATTCTATTGTAGGGTAGGGTCAACCATGCCGCTCTTCCCATGGAACGAGTAATGCACCACCGGAGCTTGCTCATTGGCAGCAACTCTGAGAACAAAATATAACAGTCCCACAACTCACAAAAGGAGTTTCGGAATCCTAGAAATTGCATCAATCCATTTTTTTCTAATTGAATGACGTTCACAGGACTTGGCAATTGAAGCAACCTTGTCCATACCATTTTATACACTTTAATTTTATTTTTATTTTTTGATATACTTATTTTCTACCGATATTTGTTAGAAGATTTCCCACAACCATTTTCATGGACACGAAATGTCTTGAAACTACCCGTTTTGCATGCTTATGCCTCTCCACAAAATGCACACAAGTAAAAGATTTTCTCTCAAAGAAAAAATCACGGATAACCAGAAAGTCTGAATTCCATCTAAGCACTAGTAAATCTTGCGTCAAGAATTCTCAACGTTTCATAGAATTAAGGGAACAAAAGTGGTGGAGGAGGAGTACCTGAGGGGCCTTCTCGATGAATTCCTGGACGTAGTTCTCTCCGAAGCAGCGGTGGCCAGCATCGTAGACGTGGCGGATGAGGGAGGTGGGCTTGGTCTTGCCGACAGCCACCACCCGGACCTGTTCCGGCCGCCGGCCGGACCTCTCCGCGGCGCGCTGAACCCGGTGGAGGACGGAGCGCAGGGCCGTCACCGCGGCGCCTTCTATGAGCGGAGCAGCCATTGCGTCCAATGCCCAGAAAAAACAAAACAAATAAAAAAAAAAAAAAAAGAGTGCCGCCTTTTGGACGTCTTTCCCGCGACTCAGCTGCCGCAAAAGCCTGATCCCTTTGGAAATTGGGGAAGCTAGGCCACTTGCCACCCAAAAATAAATAAATAAACAAATATATTAAAAAAATGAATGTTTCGCCCGCAGGTCCAATGCCTGAGCTTGAGACGGCATTAATTTGGGGCTTAGAAAGAGATTTTTCTTGCTGCCGGAAAAATAAATAAATAAATAAATATATATATATATCGTAGCCTCTATATTAATTTCTAAATTTTTTTTATTTTATAATATTAAAAGTAAAATAATCTCAATCAAAATCCACCACTTAACTGCCAGATGGTCTCCTCAAAAATAAATGATTTCCATTCAACCACCGCAAAATTCATCGATAACATGATGAACTTCGGTTGGCTGAACTGGAATGGAGCAACCAAGCTATCTCGCGATAAGCATGTTTTATCAGCCCAGTTCTAAGGTTCACTGTAGACGGAATTTTCAATCAACTGAACTCCTTTTTTGGGCAAATAATACTTTAGCGAGTTCTTCAATCAAGCTCTTCTTCACAAATAGTAGTAGATATTGGGAATGACCGAATATCTTCATGATAGTGTGTTTTAGTAATCTGAACCCATCCAGCCAAGTTCCTTTCTAATTATTCTATCTTCCACCGAACTGCAGAGCTTTGTTGGAAATTGTATCCCAAAGTCGATCATCAACCTGTTGACGGTTGAAATATTGTAATTAATTTATTAATTAATAATTTTTTTTGGCATCTTTTTCATTATAAATTTACATCTTCTAATGAACTCTATTATTGTGATGAAGTCCTTAGGACTATTTAGTTTCGAAAAAGAGAGGATTTATCGATTAGTCCTTAAATTTGTTCACGATCAAATGATAGGCTGTTAATTAGAACGACAGCATCTATCAAGCATAGGTTGCTATATGACATATAGATTGATTGTCCTCTTAATCAAGGAGTGTGGAGACACTAGTATGGCATACAAGTGAGATGTATGGATACATCATTATTGAACATGACCAACTTCAGAATATTCTGCTGTCGAGAATGTCTCTGATGGGATATAGGTATAAGTATCCCTTAGACCTAAGATCACCTCAATGACTTGCAAGCAACTCACTATGCTTTGGTATTGGACTAACTAAATTTCTAATTCAATAATGGAAGGCTTCTGGGGACAGTCAAGTACTTGCAAAGTCGGAGTGTGATCAAGATGGAATTAACCACTCCAAGAGTTGGAGAAGAATGTATCACTGTATTTCAATATAGCAAAATCTTAATCAGGATAATCCATCAAATGGATTTGATATTTTGAAATACAGTGTGGACAACCTAATCAGAGTTGATAGTAGAACTCTGAGGTGTCCTACGAATATTATGGTCAGGGGGATGAATTATATGGAAACTATATCCGCATGGGTTCTAAGGATGTATTCTACACCTTCGACTTATCCGACCGTCGGGTATCATTGCTAGATGGTCACTTCGATTGGTATAGAAATTTGCTCTTGTGCTACCGACTTAGGTTCGGACCTATGAGGTCACACACATTAGAGTTCACATTTCAATCGGATTGTTGATCAGTGATTTAGAATCGTTTTAAGACTAAACGATCAATATGGTTGATATTTGACCTAGTGCAAGTGTTGCAGGAGGATCGATTAGCAATTCGATTGCTAATTATCTTAATTTGATTAAGCCAATAGGTAGGGATTAAGTTTAATTAAATATGATTTAATTAAATTTGATTTGGACTTGATTGGATCAAATTCAATTGATTTATTAGATAAGCCGAGTGCAAGAAAAAACTAGTCCTAGTCTAACTAGGACTTGGGTCAATCCAATTTTCTAATTTGATTAAAAAATAAATTAAAATTAAATCTAATTTAATCTGATTTAAATAAGTTCTTAAATAGATTAGGGTCTTATTTAATTGGGTTGGTTTACTCTTATTTTTATTTGATTAAAAGACCTTGTTTGACCAGGTCAAAATAGGAATCCTAGTGTGACTAGGACTCCCTATCCTTGCGCCACCTAATTCGTCACACCCCATCCCTTCTTTTTTCTCTTTTATGTGAAAAATCTCCACACCCCAAGCAATCTCACACCTCCCTTCTCTCTTCCTTTTTTTCATATGGAAATTTGTTTGATGACCAAGTCAAAAGGGGAGGTTGGTTTTGCTTTAGGATTCTATGAGATAGAATCCTAGTCAACCAAAAGACTTCCTTCCTTTCATGCCGCCACCTCCCTATTTTCTCTTTCTCTCTCTCTCACAGCATTCTTTAGCATTTATTGCGGCCTCTTTTGCTGGTCCACGGTAGAAAAGTAAGGTGGGGTCGCCCAAGAGTTGGACGCCCCAACAACCTGTCATTTGGTAACTTTCTTGTCTAGATTTTTTATCAATCTTAGACTCTACATATCTCATTATTTAAAAAAAAAATTTAGCTGAAATTTTTATGAATTGCAGATATTTGAGAGATCTCTTTAATATAGAAAAATTAGAAAAAAATTCATCTGGATCGTGGAGATATTAAAAACACAAATTAGGATGTCTAAAAAAAGAACAAAGAAGAAGAAGAGGGTCTTCTTCTAGGGTTTTTGTTCTAGATCTCTTCCTCCCTTTTTGTGAGCTTTTGAGAGATGTCTCGACATCACAAATCTTCTTCTTTTCTTTAGATATTTTGAAGTATCCAAGTTTCGAAGAAGGAAGCATCGGATCAATCGTCGAAGAGAGATCAGCATAGTGCTAGCATACTGTGCTGATTTTCTGCATCAGAATCTCTGATCGTGTTCGTGGGCTCGTGTGGACGACTCTTAGAGGCTGGATGCGTGTGCGGCTCCTGACTTCATCCTCAAGCCTGGATCAGTAAGTTAGAAAATCTAACTTGCTCAGGTAATAGATCTAATCTATTAACTTCATACCTGTATTTGATGTAGTATAGATCTAAATTAATTTGATCAACCTTTTTCTTTCTTGTTTGATTTTAATTTCTGATTTAAATGCCATACAATAATCATATAATAAGATTTTAGATCTAGAATATTTTTAGATATTTAAAATTAATTTTAGATTAGTTTTAATCTTCTGCTGTCTGATCTTGAAAAGTTTCAAGATCCAGTCCTAAAATTCTAGATCTGGTTCCTTCAATTGGTATCAGAGCCTAGATTCTTATTACATGATATTTATGCATATTTAGATTATTTTTTAGATTAGATCTAATTTATAATCTAATTATTAAATCTAAAATTAAAAAAGTTTAGATCTCACGAACTGCCATAAGGTTGTCCTACTGTAAGGTTTACCCCTTACAGTAAAAAGATTATCCTAGTTCGTGATGATCTGACTCTAATCATAAATTTATTATATTTGATCTAATTTTATTTATAATTTAATAAATTTAAAATAGTTTTAGATCTAAAAATAAAATATTTTAAATTGCATGGACTACCATAAGGATGTCCTGCTGTAAGATTTATCCCTTACAGTGGATAGGTTGTCTTAGTATATGTTGATCTAAAATATTGATCATAAAATTTTAGATTAGATCTAAGAGATTTTATAATCTGATTAAAAATATTTTAATCTAATTTCAATCATCATAAATATGTTAGATTTGATCTAGGAAGATTTATGATTGATTATTATTGAAACTATTTCAATTACATAAACCTATTTAGATTAGATCTAAAGTAGTTTTATGTTTATTTTACTTGCATATTGATTATAAATCAAATATGCAACTTGGTTGATAGAACCATGTTATAAAAATATTTTACAAACATAAAAATTATTTTCGAAAAGCCAAACCCCAATCCTCAACCCAAAACTTAATTAAGAATTAAGAAGTTGTTTGATTAGGTTCTAGGATTATAAATTGAAGATCCTATGACACGAATCATAACACATTAGGTTAATGGGTTAGTGAGGATTAGGTCCATTAATTGGATTAGACCTAAGGTTAGATTAAAGAATGGACTTAATTAGAGAATTGACTAAATCTAATCAATTATTGTCTTAGATTAGGTAAAAAATTCTCTAGATCAATTACAGTAGTTGTAGTTGGTCAAGTCCATGTCTTTAACAAGAACCAAATGGACATGATTCTTGGCTAAGAGGTCTAGCTCGAACTATTAGGTTAATCTAATCAAGACTAATTAAATCAGTTGGTGTCTAAGGTAAGTTTGGCACATACGACTGGTAGTTTTTAATTGGCAGCCCACTTACCTGGCCATTTTTTATGGTGTCTAAGGCAAGCTTTGGCAGACCCTTTATCGATCTCACTTACCTGGCCTTCTTGGTGAGATTGAGTTTTGATCAGATCACTTGATAATTTGAGTTGACCCATATTAACTAGATAAATCAGTGTGACTGATTTAGGTGCTCCTAGACCAGCCTATTAGTGGTCTCCCTTAAGCTGACTTCGTGAAGCCAGTGGAAGGATCATGACAAGCTGGTTAATCTGACCTACTCACTTCTATAAATAAATCCTCTAAAATTATTAGGTTCCTAAAATAAAATAGTTATATAATAACTGGATCATAGCCTCCCATTAAAGTGGATGATAATGGGTCCATCATTTGGATAATCATTGGAGGCCCAAAGGCCTGGTGCTTATCGGTTGATGGAATTATCATTCATTATATGATCTCTTGGATACATCTTTCTAAATAGTGGTCGGGTGGGCCAACCAAAGTTGGGCCTAATCATTCA
This sequence comes from Cocos nucifera, assembly GCA_006176705.1. Taxonomy (NCBI): domain Eukaryota; kingdom Viridiplantae; phylum Streptophyta; class Magnoliopsida; order Arecales; family Arecaceae; genus Cocos; species Cocos nucifera. Next base: position 35,128 of record QRFJ01004996.1, on the reverse strand, counting down.
TTGGTTGAATAGGCCAAGTATGGTCATGTTAATGGTTGGACCTAACTGGCCACTTTTCTAAGAAGGCCAAAGCTAATTGATCAGGGTCTGGGGTAAAATTTAATTACTAAAAATTATTTAGAGAAATAATTGATTATGAATCTACCCTTACATGTACATGGGTGGGACAACCAAAGTTGGGCTTGTATACAGTTTATATGGATTCTAGTACCCACTAAGGAATTAGAATAATTTCTCAAACTGGAGGTAGAGGCTGTTAGATATATATGCCCTAAAAGCTAGATTGGCTGACACTTATAATACATATCTAAAGTTAAAATTATAATTTTAATTATAAATAATAAAATAGATTATTTTCTATCATAGTGTGTATTTGAAAGTGTCTGTGATACATCCCTTGAGTTAATGGTAATGATAGTTCATATTTTCAAGAGTTGAAAATTTAAGACATGAATTTTCATTATTAACTCATAAAATGCTCTCGACTGTAAGATCATCATGAGGATGATGATTGATCCGAAAGGTTGATGTGCAATTACTTCTTTTGGATAGATGAGTCTCGAATCTATGGTGTAGAGATATCAAAGCGAGAGTATAGCTACTCGTTAGAGAACGACGACACTGAGCGTGACCACCTCAAGCAATCATAAGGAAGTCTACCTTCTCATCGATGACTGGCTCCAAGCTGAAGTGGTGTATCTAGTCTTTGACTTGAGGTGCATCGATAGTTCACCTTGAGGGTGTTATAGTTTAACTATACCATAACTCGGTCTCCATTCGGAACCCTAAGGTGTATATTGGCTATAGCATGTTCATTGTAGGAATTAGATTGCACCAATAGGAGATCTATCTACCTCGGTAGATAAGGAGCTGCCCTATGATGATCATAAGAATCAAGTCCATAAGTCCATAGCCATGGCAGAGTGAAATAATAGAAAGAGTTTCTATTAGGGTTTTTATATTGGACTTGAATCGAATGATTAATTCATATGACGGAAATTAGGTTTTGATGAGATCACCTTAACCCTAATTCGGTCAGGGCTTAAGATAGAGGAACTTAATTATACAGGTAACTACATCGAGAGATTTGCTTTTAGTTTTGATGGGTTGCCACCATATGCTGCTAGGTGTCACTGGCAGATTTTGAAAGCAATTAAAATGATTTGGATGATCGATTATACTAGTTGTCTGAATCAGAAAAGTTCTGATCCATCGGAGGTGTTTCGATGATATCGATGATAGAGATCACAACATATCCCATTATCATATAGAACTGAACCTAACTGGGTCATACAAACAAGGGTTTGGATCTGTATATCATTAATTGGATTAACCCAATTCAATTGATTTGAATAAGATTCAATTAGGTTCAAAAAAATCGTGCTAGCACATGATTGAGCCTAATGTTCTCCTTTAACAATCATTAAAGCTTGTCTCGACTGAGCCAAATGTGTTTGGGCTCTCTTAGGAACCTTTACTTGGTCTGACTGGAGCTTGTCCAGATCAAAAAAAGGTTGTCTTAATTTATGAGATAAATTTGAGATAACACCTATCATTTTTGATCATCTACTAAATCTTGTTTTCGGACATTAATCAAATATTGACCCTGGACACTTAGATATCTATTATGTGTCATGCACCCATAGGAGAGTACCTGGGGACTTGTTCCTCCTGCTAAAAAATAGACTGAAAGGGGGCACATGCCTAGGGAGGCGTGCACTCCATGAGGATAAAAGATGGAGTCCCATACAAATGGGACTCCAGGTTGCTTCAGGAGATTAAACTGTATGGCGCCAAGAAGTCTTGTTTGATCCAATCTTGGTGCCACCTTAGAGGGTTTTGAGGGTTTCTCATCTGATTGGATCAAATAATGTCATCCCACCAATCAGATTTAGATCTGATTGCACAAAGGGCCGTGATTGGCCAGGATGATGTGGCACTGCATGGCGCAACAGGATCTATATAAACTCTATCTACGTCTAAAATTTAATTCTTCTACCTTTAGCCCATGCCACATAGCCTCTCTCCCTCCTTCTCCATGCCACCCTCTGGTCCTCTCTCTCCTCTCTATGCCCAAGGGCTTTTGGGCATGAACAAGGTGCGATCCAATCAAGTGAAAGGCGCTAGAAAAGGAAGAAGGTAGCACTGCAGCAAGAGACAATGGCTGTTCTTCAAAAGTAGTTTTGAAGACCTTCAAGATCAAGTTTAGATTTGATTTTTGGAGGCTTGATTGAGAAGGAGAAGATCTTCATATCCTGTCCGAGTGGATACTGGTAGAGGCCAGACACTTGCATGGCTACATCCAAAATCTCAGGCAAACATCGGGATCATCACAGGATAATTAGATTACCCAAAATAAAGGTATAATTAAATTAAATTAAATTTTTATTTTTATTTTTATTATCATATTAATAAGATCAGATCTGAAGAGTCTCATATCTGATTGGAATCTTAGAGGAAAAACTTTTGAAATATCCCTCCTAATCCAATCAGATCTGAATAAACCTGATCCGAAAAATAGGTTTTTTCCTTCAATTGGTATCAGAGTCAGGTTCCATAATTTATTAGATCTAATTTTAATTTATTTTTTATCTAATAATTAGATGATTTTAGATGTCACATTATATATAATTAGATCTAAAAGTAAAAAATTAAAAATTAAATAATCTAGATCTAAGATGTATGAAATGCATGACTAGACTAGGAATAGAATTATTCTATATATAGTTTAGCATAATCATAATTTTAATTTAATTAATTATAATTTTTAGATCTATTTATTTATTATTTTTTGATATTATAAATATTATAATTAGATCTAAAAAATAGAAAATAAATTTATTTAATTTATTCATATGAGATATGATAAATGCATGTTTAGACTAGTTATAGAATAGTTCTACAAAATCATCTAGAATAAATTTTAATTTGATATAATCAAATTTAAATTTTATTTTTTAGATGTTTATGAGATAATTTAGATCTGAAAACATACATGATATGATGCATGAGATGTATGTAAAACATATTTTTTAGTTAGATCAATTTTTATATATGTGATATATGATGTAGATCTAACTAGTTTTGTAGATTTATCATATTTTTGATTAAGGCGTTCTCCTTGACCGTCCGATCATAAGAATGAAGTAGGGTTTAAAGGCCCTTTTCTTTCATTCGATAGGATGTTCTTATGGTGTGTAGGGGTGCTGTGCGTTCGTCCTTAATCAAAAATTAAAAATTTATTTTCTACAAAATCCTAGATCCTGAAACTCTAAAATTTTATAACATATTTTATTTATGAACCCTAAACTTAATTGACAATTAAGATTATGAAATATATTAGATCTAAAATTAAGAATTTTTAGATCTAAGATATTTTCATAAAATTGGGTTTGGGCTTGGGTAGCTCAATTAGGTTTAGGGGTTGATCAAATCGAATCAAGAGTTGGTTAGGTGGGATCAAGAGTACTTAAATTGACCAGCCTAATAGGATTAAGTCTGGGTCAAGATCGAGTCATATGAGTGATCGATCAAGTTAAGACCTAATTAGGCTCAATGGTTAGAGTCTGGATTGTAGGCTAACCTGATTGGTTCTGGCTCAATAATTTAGTGTCTAAGGTAAGTTTGGTAGATACAATCGATTGATTTTTAATTGAGAGCTACTCAATTTGAATGCATTATTATCGAGTTAATGGCATATCCCTTCCACCAGTCTCACTTACCTAGCCATATTTATCGACCCAGTCCTGATCTAAGGTGGCTAACAATCCGAGCTAACCCATGCCACTAGATTAGTCATAATGGTTATGGCTATGTCAAGTCAAGTTTAAAGAGACCTAAATCAAATCTTCCTAAGAAAAGATTAAGTCTAAGGTCTTCCACTATTGTAGATGTGCGAGCCCTTCCTGGGGTTGATTATTTTCGGTTGGTCATAGTGATTCAGTTGCATCAGAAAGACGCAATCATGTCTATTAGGCTTTGGATGCTATGGGCTAGAGGATGGATTGGGCTAAATATTTCAAATACGGTGAAAGACCCAATTAAGAATCTAATCTGTGCAAATGGTGGGTCTGACTTAACTAAGGAGTGGATCAATATTTTGAGTATGGTGAGATTCATGAATTAGAGACCAAGTCTGGGTGCACCATGATTAGAGAATCATTGGATAAGAGTTGTTCACTCATTGGCTAATCCATCACCAATAACTATTAGGTGAGGTAATGAGTCAGTTGATGGGACTGCACCACCCACTAAAAATTAGTAATCATGAAGATTTTCACATCTCTATAGAGAAAGTATAAAGATCCGAGAAAATAGTGGAAGCTAATTTATTTAAAAATCAAACTTCTAAATAAATTAGTTAAGTCTTAATTATAAAATCTAACTAGAAACTTTAACTCTTTATAGGAAAAAGAAAAATATCTACATCCAACCCACTAGCCCGTATCCTGGACACCCATAGACTGACCAAACCCAATTATAAGGATTGGCTTCGAAACTTTAAAATTATTTTGGGTTCCAAGAAGTTAACTCATATATTGGATCAGGATCTCCCCACCTTACCAGCTCGTCCGTTCGCTGAATAGAGAGCATCTCTTAATAAATGGATGGATGAAGATATTAACACCAAATACTATATATTGGGCTCAATATCTGATGAGCTTCAGCATCAACATGAAGATATCAAGATTGCCCACCAAATGTTGGCTCACCTATAAGAGTTGTTTGATGAATAGAGTCACGCAGCCAAATATCAGGTCCTTTTGGAGGTATGCTTGTTATTGACTCTAACTTTATGATTTCTTCTGCATCCTATTGGATGCTTAACTCTAGTTTTAGTGCTCATTTGTGCACTTTCATGCAGGGTCTTGAGGATTGCAGGAGGCTGAGGGATGGTGAGATGATCCTATGCATCGAAAATGGAGCAAGGATTGCTGCTGTAGCTATGGGAACCTACCCTCTTTGACTACTGTCTGGCTTAGATTTAGTACTTAAGAATTGTTATTATGTGCCTGCTGCAAGCAAGAATTTGATTTTTGTTTCATATTTAGCATAAGAAGGCTATATAATTAATTTTCTTAAGGACTATTATAATATTTTTTATGAAAGAAATAAAATTATAAGTGGTTTTCTTATTAACAGTCTCTATCAGTTACATATTGATATATCTATCTTTAATATCGAGCAAAATGTGAATGCCATAAGATCAAAATGACCCAGGGATAGTCCAAATGATAGGTATCTATGGCACCTAAAGCTAGGTCATATAACAAAAGATAGAGTTAACAAATTGAAGAAAATCGGGCTATTGAGTTCATTGGCTTCCGAGTCATATCCAATTTATGAATCATTTCTTCATGTGAAAATGACTAAGCTCTCTTTTATTAGACATGGGGAAAGGACCACAGAACTACTTGCCCTAGTACATACTGATGTGTGCGGCCCATTTGATGTGCCGGCTAGAGACAATTTTGACTACTTCATAACCTTTATTGATGATTTATCTCGGTATGGGTATGTGTATCTTATGAGACATAAGTCTATAGCCTTTGAAAAGTTTAAGAAATTCAGACATGAAGTTGAAAAGCAAACTGGAAAACCCATTAAGATTCTTTGATCAGATCGAGGAGGTGAATACCTTAGTCTGAAATTCCTAGACTATCTCAAGCAAAATGGCATAGTCTTTCAATGGACTCTACCTAGAACACCTCAACTCAATGGGGTTTCAAAATGGAGGAATCGGATCCTATTAGATATGGTCCGATCCATGATGAGCTTCATAGACCTCTCCGATGTTCTTTGGAAACATAGCCTATTAACTGCTATATATTTATTGAATAGGATTTTCTCTAAAACCATTCCTATCATACCATATGAGATATGACATGGTAAGAAACTAAGTCCGAGTCATCTCAAAATTTGGGGTTGTTCGGCTCATGTCAAAAGACAACAAGCGGACAAGTTAGACTATAGGTCCTTTAGAGCTTGATTCATAGAATATCCTAAAGAGTCATTAGAATATTATTTCTACATTCCAGAAAACCACAATGTGATTATGAGTCGGCATGCCATCTTTCTTGAAAAATAGTTTATTCAAGATGGTAGCATTAGAAAACAGATCAAGCTCGAGGAGAAAATCTCATAAGAGCAACGAGCTAAGAACCCTATGGAACCAAATCAGGTTGAGCCAATACCATCACTATCTCCTCCATCTCGTAGATCGAAAAGAATTTTTCATCCTCTTGAGAGGTACTTAGGTACTATTTTAGAGAAAGTAGAGAAAATATTCCTCGTCGGTAATGGGATTCATGGTGATGATCCCAAAATCTATGACGAGGCGATATCAGATATCCGACTCTAAGAAATGGTTAGAGATAATGAAGTCAAAAATTAACTCGATGCACTCAAACCAAGTCTAGACCTTAGTAGATCCACTAGAAGGTATAGTATTTATTGGGTGTAAATGGATCTACAAGAGAAAGATTGGTGTAGATGGGAATATGGAGACATTTAAAGCTAGATTAGTGGCAAAAGGATATAGTCAACGCGAAGAAATTGACTATTAGGATACCTTTTCATCAGTAGCCATGCTAAAATCCATCCGCACATTGCTTGCTATTGCAGCCTATTTCAATTATGAAATATGACAAATGGATGTGAAAACGACGTTCTTAATGTTGAAGGGAAATCCTGATTTTTCGGATCAGGTTCGTTCAGATCAGATCAGATCAAGAGATATATTTCAAAATTTTTTTTCTTTAATCTAGATCAGATCTGGAATGTTTCAGATCTAATTTTTATTATTTTAATAATTAAAATAAAATTAGATAAATTAAATCAAATTTAATTTATCTTGAAGTGGGTAATCCTATTACCCGATAATGATCCTATGAGCAGCGAAAGGTTCTGGATCTAGCCATGCAAGTGCTTGACCTCTATCAACATCCACTCGAACTAGATCTGGAGATCCTCTTCTTCTCTATCACGTATCCAAAAATTAGATCTGGATCTGATCTGGAGGATCTTCAAAACTCCTTTTGAAGATCAGCAGTTGTCCTTTGCAGCAGCACAACCTTCTAGCTTTGAGTCGCCTTTCTCTTGTCTAGATTGCACCAACCAAGGTCCAAAATACTTTGGACATGGAGAGGAGAGGGAGAAGGTGGGTTTGGCATGGAGGAAGAGGGGAGAGGTAGCCTTGGGGCGTGGGATTTCAATTTTCCAATCTTTTGTTTGAGTTGGGTGCAGGGTCTTATTTATAGACTGTCGGTGATCCAACTCCTCTTCTTCCCAACCAATCACAACTCTTTATGAAATTAGATCTAAATCTGATTAGTGGGAATAGAGTCCCCTGGATTCCTCCTTAGAGGGTGCCTAAGATCAGTCAAAGTTGGTTCTTAGGAGAACTCTAATCGGAATCCAAAAAGGAGATGGAGTCCTTATCCAATAGGGACTCCTAAGCGCCTCCAACTTGGGCACACGACAAGGGTGGCATGCACCCTCCTCCTTGCTAGGTTCTGGCAGGGGGACAGACCCCCACCAGCTCTCCAATAGGTGCATGACACGTGGATAGAAGTCAAAGTGTCAATGGTCAACGTTTGACCAGTCAAAGGTCAACTTTTGACCAAAGTCAAAGGATGAGAAATGGCAGGTGACCAAAAATGGTAAAGTGATGTCTTATAAAATAAGATAATCTTTTCTAACTTGGACAAGCTCTAGTCAGACAAAGTGAAGACCTCTGATCGAGCACAAACTCCTTTGGCTCAGTCAGGACAACTATTTATGGTAGTAAAAGAAGAACGTTAGGTTCAATCGAGTGCTAGCACGATTTTCTTGAACCTAATTGAATCTCATTCAGATCAATTGAACTAGATCAATTCAACTGATGATCATCAGATTCAAATCCTTATTTGTGTGACCCAGTTAGGTTCAGTTCTGTATGGTAATGGGATATGTCATGATCTCTATCATCGACATCATCAAAACTCCTTTTGATGGATCAGAACTCTTCTGATTCGAATAGCTAGAATGATCGATCATCTAAATCATTCTAATTGCTCCCAAAATCCACCAGTGACACCTAGCAGTATATGGTGGCAATCCATCAGAGCTGAATGTGAACCTTTTGGTGTAGCTACCTGTGTGATTAAGTTCTTCTATCTTGAGCCTCGATTAGATTAGGATTAAGGTGAACTCGTCAAACTCTAGTCTCTATCATATGATGTAATCATTCGATTCAAGTCCAATGTGAAAATCTAAATAGAAACTCTTTCTATTATTTCACTCTACCATGGCCATGGACTTTTGGACTTGATTCTCATGATCATCATAAGGCTGCTCCTCTACCACCGAGGTAGATAGATTCTATCTTGATGCTATCCAGTTCCTATAATCAACATGCTATAGCCAACATACACCTCAGGATTTCGAATGGTTAGGAGACCGAGTAATGGTGTAGTCAAACTATAACACCATCAAGGTGAACTATCGATGCATCTCAGGTCAAAGAATCAGACACACTACTGCAGCATCGAGTCAGTCATTGACGAGAAGGTAGACTCCCTAATGACTACTCAAGATGGTCACGCTCAGTGCCCTCGTTCTCTAACGAATATCTGTACTCTCACTTCGGTGTCTCCACACCATAGACTCAAGACTCATCTACTAAAGAGAAGTGATTGTACACTAACCTTCCAGATCAATCACCATCCTCGTGATGATTATCCTATGGTCGGAAGCATTTTATGAGTTAATAATGATTATTTATGTCTTAAATTTTTAACTCTTGAAAATATGAATTATCATTACCATTAACTCAAAGGATGTATCACAGACACTAAATATACATATGTGATAGAAAATAACCCATTTTATTTATATTAGTTAAAATTATAATTTTGCCCTTAGAAGTGTATTACAAGTGTCAGCCAATTCTGGTTTCTAGGGCACATATATCTAATAATCTTCTACTTGTCCTAAAGCTAATTGGCTACAAGTCTAAGTCCCATCTTCTCAAGGTGGGCTTCGATCTTCTGCTGGCCCAACGGCTTTGTAAGTGGGTCTGCCATATTATCTATGGAGTTGACTCTCTTGACCTCGACATAATCCTTCTCGAGGTAATTGTGGATGAGGTGGTATCGCCACTCAATGTGCTTGGATTTTTGGTGAGACCTTGGCTCCTTAGCAAGGGCTATGGCACCATTATTATCGCAGTATAGAGGAATGGCATCTGATGGCATTACTTCGATTTCTGCAGCAAACTTCTTGTACCAGAATGCTTCCTTCGCAGCCTCTGATGCAACGATATATTCTGCTTCCATGGTGGAATTTGCTATCATGGTTTGCTTGGAACTCTTCAGCTGACAGCACCATCATTGCACACAAACAGACTCCCAAATGTCGACTTTTGATCATCTACATCGGACATAAAATCCGAGTCTGTGTATCCCTGGACTTGGAGTTCTCCGTTACCAAAGACCAACATCATATCCTTAGTTCTTCTCAAGTACTTAAGGATACATTTCACAGAAGTCCAGTGTTCTTCACTGGATTTGACTGATATCTGCTTGTGACACTCACAGCATGGGCTATATCAGGTCGTGTACATAGCATGGCATACATGAGGCTCCCTATTGCAGAAGCATAAGGGATCTTGCTCATGCATTCTATTTCCTCAGGTGTGCTAGGGCACATCTTCTTGGAAAGATGAATACCATGTCTGAAGGGTATTAATCCCCTCTTAGAGTTTTCCATACTAAATCTCTTTAGTACTTCCTCTATGTACATCTTCTGTGAAAGTCCTAGCATCCTATTCGGTCTATCTCTATAGACCTTAATTCCTAGAATAAAGGATGCTTCACCTAGGTCTTTCATGGAGAATTCCTTGGACAACCATAATTTGACTGTTGGTCAATCATGGGAATATCATTCTTCAATAAGGAGGATGTCATCCACGTACAATACGAGGAAGACAACAGCGCTCCCACTGACCTTTTTTGAAAACACATGGTTCTCTTCATTTTTGATGAAACCAAATATTTTGATCACATCATTGAAACGAGTGTTCCAGCTCCGAGATGCTTGCTTAAGTCCATATATGGACCTTTGCAGCTTGCAAACCTTGTGATCAGTATCACTGGATGTGAAACCTAGTGGCTGTTCCATATAGATATCTTCCTCAAGATATCCATTTAAGAAAGCCATTTTCACGTCCATTTGCCATATTTCATAATCGAAATAGGCTGCAATGGCAAGCAATGTGCGGATGGATTTTAGCATAGCCACTAGAGAAAAGGTATCCTGATAGTCAATGCCTTCTCATTGACTATAACCTTTTGCCACTAGTCTAGCCTTGAATGTCTTTGCATTTCCATCTGCACCAATCTTTCTCTTGAAGATCCATTTACACCCAATAGGTACTATACCTTCTGGTGGATCTACCAAGGTCCAGACTTGGTTTGAGTGCATCGAGTCAATTTCTGACTGCATTGCCTCTAACCATTTTTCAGAGTCGATATCTGATATCGCCTCGTTGTAGGTTTTGGGATCATCACCATGAGCACCATTACCTATGAGGAATATTTTCTCTACTTTCTCTGAAATAATACCTAAGTATCTTTCAGGGGGATGAAAACTCTTTTCGATCTACGAGGTGGAGGAGGTAGTGTTCTTATTGGCTCAACCTGATTTGGTTCCAATTGGTCCTTAGCTCGTTGTACTTGTGAGACTTTCTCATCAAGCTTAATCTGCTTTCCAATGCCACTATCTTGAATAAACTATTTTTCAAGAAAGAATGGCATGTCGACTCACAATCACATTGTGGTCTTCTGGAATATAGAAATAGTATCCTAATGACTCTTTAGGATATCCTATGAATCGAGCTCTGAAGGACCTAAACTCTAACTTGTCCGCTTGTTGTCTTTTGACATGAGCCGGACAACCCCAAATTCTGAGATGACTCAGACTTGGTTTCTTACCATGCCATATCTCATACGGTGTGGTAGGAACAGTTTTAGAGGAAACCCTATTCAGTAGATAAATTGAAGTTAACAATGAGTGTCCCCAAAGAAAATCAGGAAGGTCTGTGAAGCTCATCATGGATCGGACCATATCCAATAGAGTCCGATTTCTTCATTCCGTTCTGAAATTCTCGTTGAGTTGAGGTGTTCTGGTGGAGTCCATTGAGAGACTATACCATTTCCTTGAGATAGTCTAGGAATTTTGACTAAGGTATTCACCTCCTCGATCTGATCGAAGAATCTTAATGGGTTTTTTCAGTTTTTTTTCTACTTCAATGTCTGAATTTTTGAACTTTTTCAAAAGCTTCAACTTGTGTCTCATAAGATACACATACCCATACCTAGATAATCATCGATAAAGTTATGAAGTAGACAAAATTACCTCTAGTTGGCACATCAAATGGGCAAACACATCAGTATGTATTAGGCAACGGAGATCTTGTGGCCCTTTCCCATAATCCAACAAAAGAGAGTTTAGTCATTTTGCCTTGAAGACAAGATTTACAAGTTGGATATGAACTCAGAAGTCAATGGACTCAATAGTCCATTTTTTCTCCAATTTGTTGATCCTATCTTCTGCCTATATGCCTAATCTTAAGTGCCATAGATACCTATCGTTTGGACTATCCCTAGGTCATTTGGATTCAATAGTTTTGCTCGATAGTTTGATAGGTACATCAATATGTAGCTGATAAAGACCATTAATAAGAAAAACCCATTTGCAATTTTATTTCTTTATAAAGAATGTTACAATGGTCCTTAAAGAAGGTAATCCATAGTCTTCTTAGTGCTAAACATGAAATAGAAATCAAATTCCTGCTAGCTGCAGGCACATAATAAAGTCTTTCCAAACTAAGTCTAAACCAAGATTATAATCGAAGAGGGTATGTTTCCCATCGCCACTATAATCAAACTCTTGCTCCATTACCAGATGCGTAGGAATCATGTCTCCATCCCCTCGGCCTCCTGCTATCTCCAAGATCCTGCATGGAAGTGCACAGATGAACACTAAGAACCAGAGTCAGCATACCAACTGGATGCAGAAGAAACCGGTAAGGTTAGGCTCAAATAACGAGCATACCTCTAGAAGGACCTTCCTTTCTTATTTTTCAGGATGGTCAGGTAAGTAGGCGACAGTTCTGCTTTCCAATGGCCGTTGCCTTGTTTGCAATGGAAGCTTTCCCTTTGGCGCGCTTCGACTTCGGCTATGCCTTCTTCTTCCTTTACTCCTTCATCTTCTTGCTTTTTCATGATTTTTTTTCTTTCCATAAGACTTTCTTTTGGAAGAAATCCATTCATAGCAAGAATTGAGTCCTTTTAGAATCTTTCATAGAAAGTCAACGGTGCCCAGCATATTCATTAATTCCGGCTAAGGAATTTTTGAAGTTTATGCATGTGGTAATTCATGATGAATTGCCCATATGCATCAGTCAAGGATTGCAGAACAATATCGTTCTGCAGATCCAAGTCTAACTTCATACTAAGCTTCTCAAGCTCTTCCATGTCCTTGATCATCATTAGACAGTGATCTTGGACTGACTACCCATCACGCATCTTAGCCTTAAAAAGTCATTTCGTGAGTTGATACTTGGCTGCGTGACTCTGTTCACCAAACATCTCCCACAGGTGAGCCAACATTTGGCGAGCAGTCTCGATATCTTCATACTGGCACTGGAGCTCATTAGACATCGAGCCCAACATGTAATATTTGGCCTTATTATCTTCATCTATCCATTTTTTTAGAGATGCTCTCTGTTCAGTAGATAGATGGGCTGATAAGATGGAAGGGTCCTGGTCCAATACATGATTAACTTCTCAGAATCCAAAATGATTTTGTAGTTCTGAGCCAATCTTTATAATTAGGTCCAGATCAGTCTGGTGTGCTAGGAATCGTGCTAATGGGATTGGATGTCAGACATTTTTCTGTAGAGAGTTAAAGATTCTGTTAGATACTGTAATTATGACTTGACCAATTTTGTTTGGGATTTTATTTTTAAATAATTAGCTTCCACTATTTTTTCGATCCTACACTCCTTCTGTTAGAGATGCAAAAATCTTCACGATTAATGATTTCTAGTGGATGGTGCGGTCTCCACAAAACTGACTCATCACCTCACCTAATAGTTATTGGTGATGGGTTAGCAATGACTGAACAACTCTTGTTCAATGATTCTCTAATCATGGTGCACCCAAATTTGATCTCTAATTCATGAATCTCACCGTATCTAAAATATTGATCCACTCTTAGTTAAGTCAGACACCATTTGCACAGACTGGATTTCTAATTGAGTCTCTCACCGTATCCGGAATATTGGAGCCCAACTCATCCTCAGCCCATAGCATCCAATGCCTAATAGACCATGGTTTGCATCCTTCTCGGTGCAACTGAGCCAACTGTATCAGTCGAGAACAATCACCTCGGGAAGGGCCCGCACATCTACATGATGGAAGACCTCAGACTTATTCTTTTCTTAGGGAGAATTTGATTCAGGTCTCTTTAAACTAGACTTATCATAGTCATAACAATTATGACTAACCTAGTGGCATGGGTTAGCTCGGATTATTGACCACCCCAGATCAGAAACTGTGTCAATAGATATGCCACGGTAAGTGAGACTGGTGGAAAGGAATATACCATTAACTCATACAAGAATGCATTCAGGTCGAGTAGCTTCTAATTAAAAATCAGTTGGTTGTATGTGCCAAACTTACCTTAGACACCAAATTATTGAGTCAGAACCAATTGGGTTAGCCTACAATCCAGACTCTAACCTCTGAGCCTAATTAGGTCTCGCTTGATCGTGACTCGATCTTGACCCAGACTTAATCCTATTAGGCTGGTCAATTTAAGCATTGTTGATCCCATCTAACCAACTCTTGATTCGATTTGTTGAACCGCTTAGACCTAATTGAGCTACCCAAGCCCGAACCCAGTATTATGAATATGTCTTAGATCTAAAATTCTCAATTTTAGACTAATTAATATTTCATAATCTTAATTTTTAATTAAGTAGGGTTCATAAACAAAATATACACAATAAATCCTAGGGTTTCAGGATCTAGGGTTTTGCAGAAAGTAAGTTTTGAATTTTTTGATTAAGGACGACGCGCAGCACCCCTACATGTCATTTAGAAATAGTCCAATCGAATGAGGAGAGAGGCCTTTAAATCCTTCTTCATTCTTTATGACCAGACGGCTAAGAGGAAATGTCTTAATCAGGAACATGCAATAACTAATAAAATAGTTTTAGATCTTATAATCATATCTCCATATACAATTAGATCTAATCATGGCATATTTTGCATACATCTCATGTATCGAATCATGCATATTTTAGATCAAATTATCTCATAATAATCTAAAAAATTAAATTTAAATTGGATCTAAAAAATAAATTCTATCTAGACAACTATGTAGAACATTCTTACAACTAGTCTAACATGGCATCAATCATATCTCATATGATTTTAAAAATTAAATATTTTATTTAGCTATTTTTTTAGATATTATTAATAATCATTCTAGATATCAAAAAATCTATAAACTAAATGATCTAAAATATGATTTTAATCAAAATTAAATTACCAAACATATCAACGACTGTTCTATAGAACTATTCTATTTTAGTACTAGTCATGCATATTTCTAATCTTAAGTCGAATTTATTTTAATTATTAATTTCTTCTAATTTTAGATTCTGAATAACATCTCATGTGACATCTAGAAATCATTATTTTTAATTAAAATAAATTTAAAATACGATCTAAACACTTTTAGAACCTTGGCTTGATATAACCAGTGAAGGAAAATCTGATTTTTCGGATGAGTTCGTTCAGATCTGATCAGATCTAAGATATATTTCAAAATAATTTTCTTTTGCTCCAAGATTAGATCTAAGAATATTTCAGATCTAATTTTTATTATTATCTAGAATAATTAAAATAAATTAGATAAATTAAATTCATAATTTAATTCTTCTTGTAAGTGGGTAATCCTATTATCCAGTGATGATCCTGTGGTCAAGCGAAAGTTTGGATCTAAGCCAACGCAGTGCCTGGCCTTACGGTATCCACTCCAGACTAGCATCAAAGAGA
>QRFJ01004996.1:0-19993 GCA_006176705.1 Cocos nucifera | reverse complement strand
GTTAAATAGGATGATAACGTCTGTCGAACATAGGTCGCTATATGCCATATAGGTTGATTATCCTCTTAACCAAGGAGTGTGGAGACACTGGTATGGCATACAGGTGAGATGTATGGGTACATTGTCATTGAATGTGACCAACTCCAAAGCATTCTTCTGTCGAGAATGTCTCTGATGGAATATAGGTATAAGTATCCCTTAGACCTGAGATCACCTTAGTGACTTGCAAGCAACTCATTGTGCTTTTGTACCGAACTAACTAAATTTTTAATTCAACAATGAAAGGCTTCTGAGCACAGTCAAGTACTTACGAAGTTGGAGTGTGATCAAGATAGAATTGACCACTCTAAGAGTTGGAGAAGAATGTATTACTGTATTTCAGTATAGTAGAAGCTTGGCCAGGGTAATCCATTAGATAGATTTGATATTTTGAAATACAATGTGGACAACCTGATCAGAGTTGATAGTTGAACTCTGAGGTATCCTATGAATATTATGATCAAGGGGATGAATTATATGGAAACTATATTCGTATGGGTTCTAAGGATGGTGTTCTACACCTTTTGACCTATCCGACCGTCAGGTATCATTGCTAGATGGTCACTTCGATTGGTATAGAAATTTATTTCTATGCTACCGACTTAGGTTTGGACCTATGAGGTCACACACATTAGAGTTTACATTCCAATGGGATGGTTGATCAGCAATTTAGAATCATTTTAGGGTTAAACAATCAATATGATTAGTGTTTAACCTAGTGCAAGTGTTGCAGGAGGATCGATTAGCAATTAGATTGCTAATTGGCTTAATTTGGTTAAGCCAGAGGGCTGAGATTAAGTCTAATTAAATATGATTTAATTAGATTTGGTTTGGACTTGATTAGATCAAGTTCAATTGGCTTATTGGATAAGTCAAGTGCAAAGAAGAACTAGTCCTAATCTAACTAGGACTCGAATCAACCCAATTTTCTAATTTAATGAGAAAATTAAATTAAAATTAAATCTAATTTAATCTAATTTAATTAAGTCCTTAATTGGGTTAGAACCTAATTTAATTTAGTTGATTTGGTTTTGATTTAATTTGGTTTGAGAAACCATGTTTGACCAAGTCATAGATGGAATCCTAGTGATACTAGGATTCCACCTTGCGCCATCTTAGCCCTCCACACCCCATGCCCTCTCTTTTTATGCGACAGAGAGTCTCTCTCTGATCTTCATGCACGCCCCTTCTCTCCCTCTTATTCTCATATGGTTATTTGGTGGTTGACCAAGTCTAAGAGAAAGTTAGTTTTGATTTAGGATTCTATGAGATAGAATCCTTATAAACCAAAACATCTCCTTCCATGTGTGCCACCCATCTCCTATTTTTTCTTCCTAATTCTATGTGAGTGAGAGGTTTTTTTTGTGCACCTCTCCTTGCTGGATTTATCAAAAAAAAATCAGAGGAGGGGCACCCAATGCCGCCCATCTCCTATTTTTCCTCCCTAATTCCATGTGAGTGAGAGGTTTTTTTTGTGCATCTCTCCTTGCTAGATTTATCAAAAAAAATTAGAGGGGTGCCCAAGAGCTGGGCACCCCAACTACTTGCCAAATCTAGTCTTGCCTTGTCTAGTTTTTGATCTAAACAATGACTCTTCTTTTTTTATAAATTTAGGATGAAATTTGGTCTGATTTTTTTATGAAATACAGAGCTTTAGAAGAGGTTTGGGGTGTGCAAAAATAAGAGAAAGAGAGTGTGAGCTCAGAAGTGGCACTTCCAAATCTTAGAAACATGAAAAGATATATGAAAAGATGAAAATAAGCCGAAAGAGGAATTAGTCTCAATAGTAAAGTTTAGAAACTGGACCAGCTCACTTTAAGACTGAGCCGGCTCAGTTGGGAACTGAGTCGGCTCAGTCCAGGACTGGGTCGGCTAGGTCTCAGAGAAAAATTTAGATAGAAAGTAGTATTTTTGGGCTATTGGCATAGTATACAATTGGGTCCAGACCGAGTCGACCCAGTCGTAGGTTAGCTGGCTCAATCTGAAACTGGGATGGCTCAATTTTTGCTGGTTATTATTTTGTGTATATGGGTTGTTTGAATTTGGGGAGTTTTTTTATGAGCTTGGGCTTGACCCTTTGTAAGGTATATATACTGAAAATAAGTCAAGGTTGTAAGAGTGCTGAAATATACTAAATAAAAGCTCTTTTCTTACAGAAATCTCTTTTTCTCTTCTTCTCTTCTTCTCTATTCCTTAATTTTTTTGATCGTGCTTCCATAGAGATCTCTAAGAAGTACTTCCTTCATTACTTGGCTAATCATCGATGGCCATGCCGATCCGTGTGGGAAGAGTGCATATTTTCAAACATTTGGTATCAGAGCGGTGTTGCATGGAAGGAAGGAACACACCTAGGATTTACTACATCTAGAATCTGTTGCACCAGATTTTATTCTAAAACTTCTAGTTTGCTTCGTGGTTATCTCTAGATTGAGGTGGAGATTATTTATACGGAGGAATGGTGATACAGAAGTTTGGAAAGTGGATCTAGGGCTAGTTAGATCTTCTATGAAGGGTAGTTTTACTGGTGTGTGATCATAAAGGGTGTTAGGGATCTATTCTTGACTTGTTTGAACTTACGGGAGCAAGTGGATTTAAGATGGATTTTGAGAAGTTCGACAATAAGGGAAACTTTATCCTATGGCAGTAAAGAGTAAAGGACTTGTTGGTTCAATAGAGGATCTACAAGGTCTTGACAAAAGAAATGCCAGAAAAGATCAGTGCTGAGGATTGGGAAGCATTGGAGGAAATTGCTTTTAGCACAATCTGGATGTACTTGGCCGATCAGATTTTGCCCGAGGTTTGCATAGAGACTATAGCAAAGGAGCTCTGGGAGAGACTGGAGAATATATACATGGAAAAGAACATGACAGACAAACTATGGTTGTAGAAACAACTGTATAGTCTGAGGATGCTCGAAGGTGGAGATCTTGTTGCACATATCTAAAGGTTCAATCAGGTATGTTCTGAGGTGATGAGTTTGGATGTGAAGATCGACAAGGAGGATCGAGCATTGCTGCTATTATGTTCTCTCCTAGGTTCATATGATGGTCTCATAACAACTCTAGTTTATAGGAAGGAGATCCTAAACTATGAAGAGGTTGTTGGTATGCTCAGATCAAATGAGCAAAAGGAGAAGATCTACAAGGGAGATCCTAAGTTTGAGATCTTCGCTATGAATGAAAGATAGGGAAGATCAAATGAGAAGACAAGAGGAAAATCCAAGAGTAGGTCAAAGTCTCATGATCAGAGAAAGATGACATTGAAATGTTATAAATATCATCAGCCTGGACACTTGAGGAGAGATTGTCCCCTTTTGAGATCAAAAAAAGGAAAGGCCAGCAAGGAAGATAATACAGCTTCTGTGAGCAGTGGAGAAGACCTACTAGTTGTATCAGATGGATCTACAGAGTGCGATACTATATGGATATTAGATTCAGCATGCTCGCACCACTATACTTCTCATCAGAAATGGTTTGTTACCTACCAAAAAGCTGATGGTGGAAGTGTCAGCCTTGGAGATGATCACCTATGTAAAGTAGCTGAAATTAGCTCTATCAGGATGAGAATGTACGACGGGATCATTCATACATTATCAAATATCAGGCATGTACCGGAGTTGAAAAGAAAATGATTTCTTTGGGCTACTTGGAGGAGTAGGGTTATGCTTTTAGTAGCCAGGCTGGGAGTGGATGTCTAAAAATTTTCAAGGAAGCTTTGGTGGTGATGAAAGGTAGAAGACTGAGCAACAATCTTTATAGAATGGAAGGCTCAGTGGTAAATGATAGTGTAGAGGTGCTAGCAGTGGCATAGGAGGAGCAGATTTTATATTGACTGTGGTACTATCGGATGGGTCATATGAGTGATCATGGGCTCACAGAACTAAGCAAAAGAGGTATGATCCCAGCCCTCAAGAAGGAGGGCAAAGATCTTTGTAAAACGTGTATCTTTGATAAACAGCATAGGGTGAAGTTTGCCAGAAGTACCAAGCGCAGCGAGAGAGTGCTGGATTTAGTGCACTTGAATGTGTGGGGACCAGCTTCTGTATTAGCTAGAGGTGGGGCAAAATACTTTGTTACTTTCATTAATGATTTCTCAAGGAAGGTATGGATTTATCTGATCAAAGAAAAATCAGAGGTGTTTGCCTGGTTCAGAGCCTGGAGAGTTGAAGTAGAGAAGTCAGGGAGATAGATAAAGTGTCTGAGGTCGAACAATGGAGGGGAGTATACTAGCCTGAAGTTCAGGAGGTATTGTGAGAAAAATGGCATCAAACGCCATTACACGGTGAGGATGACTCCCCAGCAGAATGGTGTCATGAAGAGGATGAACCGAACACTGATCGAGAAGGCATGGAGTTTGAGGTTGCAGACATTACTCTCAAAGTTTTTTTAGGGTGATGCTCTAACTTTTTCTTGTTTTCTTATGAATAGGTCCCCTCATTATAAGCTGAATGGAGGCATTTCAAAAGAGGTCTAGAGTGGGAAGAAGGTGAAGCTTGGCCATCTAAAAGTCTTTGGTTGCACAGCCTATGCACATATGGAGGCAATCAAGAGGAGCAAATTGGATCCAAAATCTCAAAAGATGACATTCATAGGATATCCACAAGGAGTCAAGGGATACCTACTATGGGACTCTCAGGCACAGAAGTCAGTGATCAGCAAGAACATTTTCTTTGATGAGAAGAGCATCTTGAGGAGGTCTGGGATAGATGGAACTAGAAAAACAAGGATGAACAGTGGTGGCCAGTCAGAGAATGATGGCATGCAGGTTACGTCCACTTATAGGAGTGTTTCTATTGAGGTGGAGCTAGGCAGAAAAGTATTATCTTAGATTGAAAATCAGCATGGAGGGTCGGCAGTTCAGACAGATGTGTAGGAGCAGCCACAGACATCAGGCAGAGATGTGCCAGTGGGAGTGGCTTTGCACAAGCCTCAGCATACTATTAGAAGACCGATCAGATATGACATTGATGAGGTTATCTTTTATGCACTCATCATTGGTAATGGAGATCCAGAGAATTATACAGAGGCCATGGAGAGTGAGGATCATGATTCATGGATGCAGGCCTTGATGGAGGAGATGGAATCACTTAAGAAGAATCAGACATGGTAGCTGGTGGATCTTCCAGAGGGTGCTCGACCTATTGGCTCAAAATGGATGTTCACAAAGAAAGAAGCACCTTCAGAACAAGGTGGAGTCAGATTCAAAGCAAGGCTGGTAGCAAAGGGATACTCATAAATGGAAGGGATTGACTACACAAAAATTTTCTCTCCTGTGATGGCCTTCCTTCATGGGACTTTGGAGAAAAGAATTTACATAAAGCAGCCAGATGGTTTCATAGAGATGGGACAGGAAGAAAATGTGTGTTTACTCAGGAAGTCTTTGTATGGCTTGAAATAATCCCCTCGTCAGTGGTATCGAAGGTTTGATAGCTTTATCTTAAGCCTGGATTTCAGTAGATGTGAACATGATTATTGTGTCTACGTCAAGGATGTAGATGAGGAGGATGCCCTATACCTGTTATTATATGTAGATGATATGCTCATAGCCAGTAGAAGCATGGATGCTGTGAAAAGGTTGAAAAGGGTATTATTATCTGAATTTGAGATGAAAGATTTGGGTCCAGCTGAGAAAATTCTTGGAATGGAGATTTGTAGAGATAGGTGCAAAGGAGTGCTCCATTTATCACAAGAAAAGTATGTCCAAAAAGTTCTAAAACGGTTTGGGATGGAGAAGGCCAAACCTGCAGAGATGCCATTATCGAGCCATATGTCTCTCTCCAAGTTATAATGCCTCCAATCAGAAGAGGAGAGAGAGTACATGAAATGAGTCTCTTATACAAATACTATAGGCAGTGTGATGTATACTATGGTGTGCTGTAAACTAGATATAACACATGCTGTGAGCACAGTTAGTAGATACATGGCTAACCCTGGGAAGGAACACTGAAAAGCATTGAAATGGATATTGAGATCTCTGCATTGGAATAAGGGATTATGGTTTGGTATTTGGTGGGTAGCTGGGAGGATTTGAAGAATAATTTGTGAAGATGTGTGAAGGTTCAGATCCTCTGGAAGGATTTGTTGATGCAAATTATGCTGGTGATCTTGATACAAGGAGGTCTACTACTGGATACCTTTTCTACGTATATGGTGTACCGGTGTCTTAGATATCAATCCTTCAGCCAATCACGGCCTTGTCTACCATAGAGGTTGAGTACATTGGGATAACGGAGGCTACAAAGGAAGCTCTTTGGCTTAGGAGGCTGATTGATGAATTGGTGGTGGAGCAGAGCAAGGTTACACTATTCAGTGATAGTCAGAGTGCTCTATTGTTGTCACAGAACCCAGTCTATCATGTGCGTATAAAGCATATAGATGTAAGGTACCATAGGATTAGAGAGCTGGTAGAGGAAGGTGAAGTGAAATTGATGAAGGTCCATACCAAGGAGAATCTATCTGATGCACTCATGAAGGTACTCCCCAAAGATAGCTTTCAAAGTGTGTGGCATGGATGGGTCTGTTGAGAAGAGATGAGTTCACAAAGACTTGGAAGCACCAAGGTAGAAAATGTGAGCTTAGAAGTGGCATATCCAAGTCTTAGAAACATGAGAAGATAGGTCATGAAAAGATGGAAGTGAGCTGGAAGAAGAATCAGTCTCAAAAGTAAAGTTCAAAAACTGGGTCGGCTTACTCTAAGACTGAGCTGGCTTAGTTGGGAACTGGGTCGGCTAGGTCTCAAAGAAAAATTTAGATAGAAAATAATATTTTCAGACTGTTGGCATGGTACACAACTGGGTCGGCTCAGTCTGAAATTGGAATGGCTCAATTTTTATAGATTATTATTTTGTGTATGTGGGTTATTTGGGTTTGGAGGGTTTTTCTATGAGCTTGGGCTTGACCGTTTGTAAAGTATATATACTGAAAATATGTCAAGATTGTAAGAGTGCTGAAATATACTGAGTAAAAGCTCTTTTCTTCCGAAAATCTCTTCTTCTCTTCTTCTCTATTTCTTGATTTATTTGGTCATTCTTCCGCAGAGATCTCTAAGAAGTACTTTCTTGATTGCTTGGCTAATCATCGATGGTCATGCCAATCCATGTGGGAAGAGCGTATATTTCCAAATAGAGGGTCCTTGGGCATGGGGGTTCCATAGGCACCAAACTAGGTGTCTAGGTGAGAAAAAGGAGAAAAAGAAGAGGATCTTCTTCTAGGACTGTTTTATTCTTCATCTCTCCTCCTTCTTTTAAGTTTTTTCTAAGAGAGTCTTAGATTAGAAAACTCTCCTCTTCCTTCTCATATTTTAGAGAGTCCAAGTTTTGAAGAAGGAAGCATCAGATTGACCGTCGAAGAGAGATCAGCATAGTTCTAGCATGCTATGCTGATTTTCTGCATCAGAATCTCTGATCATGTTCGTGGGCTCGTGTAAATGACTCCCAGAGGTCGGACATATATGCGGCTTGTGACTTCATCCTCAAGCTCGGATCAGCAAGTTAGAACGTCTAACTTGCTTAAGTAATAGATCTGATCTATTAACTTAATACCTGCATTTGATGTAGTGTAGATTTAGGTTGATTTGATCAACCTTTTCTTTCTTATTTGATTTTAATTTTTGATTTAATATCATGCCTTGATCATGTAATAGATCTAAGATCTAGGTGTTTATATGTTTATTTAAATAAATATTTGATTTATTTAAGTCTTCCGCTGCATGATCTTGAAAAAGTTTCAAGATCTACCTATGAAACTCTAGATCTGGTTTCTTCATAGTCAGACTATAATACCCTCAAGGTGAACTACCGATGCACCTTAGATTAAAGAACCATACACACCACTACAGCATCAAGTCAGTCATCGATGAGAAGGTAGACTTTCTTATGACTACTCGAGGTGGTCATGCTCAGTGCCCTCATTCTCTATCAAGTACCTGTACTCTCACTTTGGTGTCTTCACACCGTAGACTCAAGACATGTTTATCCTAAGAAAGCGATCGTATATTAACCTTTCGAATCGGTCACCATCCTCATGATGATCCTATGGTCTGAAGCATTTTGTGAGTTAATTATGAAAATTTATGTCTTAAATTTTCAACTATTGAAATATGAATTATCATTACCATTAACTCAAAGAATGTATCACAGACACTTTTAAATATACACTATGATAGAAAAATAATCTATTTATTAATTAATAGTTAAAATTATAAAATTACCTTTAGAAGTGTATTACAAGTGATAGCTAATTTGGCTTATAGGGCACACATCTAACAAACTCTCATTTGGCCTAAAGTCAATTGGCTACAAATCTAAGTCCCATTTTCTCAAGGTGGTCTTCGATCTTCTACTAGCTTAATGACTTTGTCAGCAGGTTAGCCGCATTATCTGCAGTATCAACTCTCTTGTCCTCGACGTATCCCTTCTCAAGAAAATTATGGATGAGATGGTATTGCCGCTCGATGTGCTTGGATTTCTGATGAGACCTCGGCTCCTTGGCTAGGGCTATGACACAATTATTATCGCAGTATAGAGGGATGGCATCTAATGGCATTACTGAGCTCTGCGGTGAACTTCTTATACCAGAATGCCTCCTTTGCAGCTTCTGACGCAGCGATGTACTATACTTCTATGGTGGAATCTACTATCATCGTCTTCTTGGAATTTTTTCAGCTGACAGCACCACCATTATAAATAAATAGACTTCCATATGTTGACTTTCGATCATTTATATCGGACATAAAATCTGAGTCTATATATCCCTAGACTTGGAGTTCTCCATTAC
This sequence comes from Cocos nucifera, assembly GCA_006176705.1. NCBI lineage: Eukaryota > Viridiplantae > Streptophyta > Magnoliopsida > Arecales > Arecaceae > Cocos > Cocos nucifera. The sequence goes on along the minus strand of QRFJ01004996.1, from coordinate 11,180 downwards.
CAAAGACTAGAAACATATCCTTAGTCATTCTCAAGTACTTAAGAATATATTTCACAGAAGTCCGGTGCTCTTCGCCTGGATTCGACTGATACCTACTTGTGACACTCACAGCATGGGCAATATCAGGTCGTGTACATAGCATGGCATATATGAGGCTCCCTATTACTAAAGTATAAGGGATCTTGCTCATGCGTTCAATCTCCTCAGGTATGTTAGGACACATCTTCTTGGAGAGATGAACGCCATGTCTGAAGGGCACCAATCCCCTCTTGGAGTTTTCCATGCTAAACCTCTTTAGCACCTTCTCTATGTACATCTTCTATGAGAGATCCAGCATCCTATTTGGTCTATCTCTATAGACCTTAATTCTTAGAATAAAGGATACCTCTCTTAGGTCTTTCATGGAGAATTCTTTAGACCACCATATTTTGACCATTATCAACATGGGAATATCATTCCTAATTAGGAGGATATCATCCACGTACAGTACGAGAAAGACAATAGTGCTTCCACTGACTTTTTTTAAAAATAGGGCTTTCCTCATTCTTGATGAATCCAAACAATTTGATCACATCATTGAAATGAGCATTCCAGCTTCGAGATGCTTGCTTAAGTCCATATATGGACCTTTGTAGCTTGCAGACCTTGTGATCGGTATCATTGAATGTGAAATCTAGTGGCTGTTCCATATAGATATCTTTTTCAAGATATCCATTTAATAATGCCATTTTCACGTCCATCTGCCATATTTCATAATCAAAATAGACTGCAATAGCAAGCAATGTGTGGATGGATTTGAGCATGGCTACTGGCAAAAAAGTATCCTGATAGTCAATGCCTTCATGCTAACTATACCCTTTCGCTACGAGCCTTGCTTTGAATATCTCTACATTTTCATCGGCATCTACCTTTCTCTTGAAGATCCATTTACACCCAATAGGTACTATACCTTCAGATGGATCTACCAAGGTCTAGACTTGGTTCTAGCGCATTGAGTCAATCTTTGACTTCATTATCTCTAACCATTTCTCAGAGTCGATATCTAATATCGCTTTGTTATATGTTTTGGGATCATCAAGATGAATTCCTTTTCCTATGAGAAACATTTTCTCTACATCCTCTAAAATAGTACCTAAGTATCTTTCAGAGGCATGGAAAATCCTTTCTGATCTACGAGGTGGATGAGGTAGTGATTAGACTGGCTCAATCTGATTGGGTTCCATAGGTTCCTTGGCTTGTGGCTCTTGGAAGACTTTCTCCTCGAGCCTAATCTATCTTTCGATGCCACCATCTTGAATAAACTATTTTTCAAGAAAGATCACGTGTCGACTCAATATCATATTGTGATCTTCCGAAAGATAGAAATAATATCCTAATGACTCTTTAGGATATGCAATAAATCAAGCTCTAAAGGATCTAGACTTTAATTTATTTGCTTGTTGTCTCTTGACATGGGCCGGACAATCCCAAATTTTGAGATGACTCAGACTTGGTTTCTTACCATGCTATATCTCCTACGGTATGGTAGGAACGATTTTAGATGGAATCCTATTCAGTAGATATATAGCGATCAACGGACTATGTCCCCAAAGAAACTCAGGGAGGTCAGTGAAGCTCATCATGGATCAAATCATATCTAATAGGATCCGATTTCTCCATTTTAAAATTTCATTGAGTTGAGGCATTACAGGTGGAGTCCATTGAGAGACTATGCCATTATCCTTAAGATAGTATAAGAATTTCCGACTAAGGTATTTGCTTCCTTGATCTGATCGAAGAACCTTAATAGATTTTCTTATTTGTTTTTCTACTTTGAATCGAATTTCTTGAACTTTTCAAAAGCTTCAGACTTATGTCGCATCAAATACACATACCCATATCGAGATAAATCATCGATAAAGATGATGAAGTAGATGTAATTATCCCTGATTGGCACATCAAATGGGCCGCATACATCAGTATGTACTAGGGCAAGCAGGTCTGTGGCCTTTTCCCCATGTTCTACAAAAGGGAGCTTGGTCATTTTGCCATGAAGACATGATTCATAAATCGGATATGACTCGAAAGTCAATGGACTCAATAGCCCGAATTTCTCTAATTTATTAATCCTATCTTCAGCTATATGACCTAGTCTAAGGTGCCAAAGATACCTATCATTTAGACTATCCCTAGGTCACTTTGATCCTATGGCATTCATATTTTGCTCGATATTAAAAATAAAAATATCAATATGTAATTGATAGAGATCATTTATAAGAAAGCCACTTACAATTTTATTTCTTTTATAAAGAATATTATAATGATTCTTAAGAAAACTAATTACATAGCCTTCCTGTGCTAAACATGAAATAGAAATCAAGTTCTTGCTTGCTGCAGGCATATAAAAATAGTCCCTAAGTACTAAGTCTAATCCTAACAATAATCATAGAGGGTAGGTTTCCATGACCACAGCAGCAACTCTTGCTCCATTCTTGATGCTTAGGATCATCTCACCTATGAGCTCAGAAGTGGTACTCTCAAGTCTTGGAAACATGAGAAGACAGGTCATGGGAAGACAAGAGCGAGCCGAAAGAAGAATTAGTCTCAATAGCAAAGTTCAAAAACTAGACCGATTCACATTGAGATTGAGCCAGCTCAGTTGGAAACTGGGTCGGCTCAATCCAGGACTGGATCTGCTAGATCTCAGAGAAAAATTTAGATAGAAAGCAATGTTTTCGGGCTGTTGGCATGGTACACAACTGGGCTGGCTTAGTCTGGGACTGAGCTGACCCAGTCGTAGGTTAATCGGCTTAGTTTAAAACTGGGCCGGCTCAGTTTTCATGGGTTACTATTTTGTATACATAGGTTGTTTGGATTTGGAAAGTTTTTCTATAAGCTTGAACTTGACCCTTTGTAAAGTATATATACTGAAAATAGGTCAAGGTTGTAATAGTGCTGAAATATACTGAATAAAATCTCTTTTCTTTCAAAAATCTCTTCTTCTCTTCTTCTCTTCTTCTCTAATCCTTGATTTGTTTGATCGTGCTTCCGCATAAATCTCTGAGAAGTACTTCCTTATTGCTTGGCTAATCACCAGCGGCCATGTTGATCCATATGGAAAGAGCACATATTCCCAACATTTGGTATAAGAGTGGTATTGCATGGAAGGAAGGAAGACACTTAGGATTTACTACATCAAGGATCTGTTACACCAGGTTTTATCCTAAAACTTCTAGTTTGCTTTGTGGTTGTCTCTAGATTGAGGTGGAGATTGTTTACACGGAGGAACGGTGATATAGAAGTTTGGAAAGAGAATCTAGGGCTAGTTAGATCTTCTTTGAAGGATAGTTTTGCTGGTGTGTGAGATCATGAAAGGTGTTAGAAATTTGTTCTTGACTTGTCTGAAGTCTTAGGATCAAGTGGATTCAAGGTGGATTTTGAGAAGTTCGACGACAAGGGAAACTTTACTCTATGGCAGTAAAGAGTAAGGGACTTGTTGGTTCAGCAGAGGATCTACAAGGTCTTGACAAAAGAAAGGTTAGAAAAGATTAGTGCTGAGGATTGGAAAGAGTTGGAGGAAATTGCTTTTAGCATAATTTGGATGTGCTTGGCCGATCAGGTTTTGCCCGAAGTTTGCACAGAAACTATGACAAAGGGGCTTTGAGAGAGACTGGAGAACACATACATGGGGAAGAACATGACGAACAAGCTGTGATTGAAGAAACAACTATATAGTTTGAGGATGTTCAAAGGTGGAGATCTTGTTGCACATATCCAAAGGTTCAATCAGATATGTTCTAAGGTGATAAGTTTGGATGTGAAGATCGATGAGGAGGATCGGGTATTGTTGCTATTATGTTCTCTCCCAGGTTCGTATGATGGTCTCATAACAACTTTAGTTTATGGGAAGGAGATCCTAAACTATGAAGAGGTTGTTGGTGTGCTTCGATCAAATAAGCAAAGGGAGAAGATCTGCAAGGAAGACCTTAAGTTTGAGATCTTGGCTGTGAATGAAAGATAGGAAAGATCAAAGGAGAAGATAAGAGGAAAATCCAAGGGTAGGTCAAAGTCTCATGATTAGAGGAAGATGACATTGAAATATTATAAATGTCATCAGCCTGGATACCTAAGGAGAGATTGTCCCCTTTTAAGATCAGAAAAAGAAAAGGCCGGCAAGAAAGATGATACAACTTCTGTAAGCAGTGAAGAAGACCTGCTAGTTGTATCAGATGGATCCACAGAATGCGATACTATATGGATATTAGATTCAGCATGCTCGCACCACTATACTTCTCATCGGGAGTGGTTTGCTACCTACCAGAAGGCCGATGGTGGAAGTGTCAACCTTGGAGATGATCACCCATCCAAAGTAGCTGGAATTAGCTCTATCAGGGTGAGGATGTATGATGGGATCATTCGTACATTATCAAATATCATGCATATACCGAAGTTGAAAAAGAATTTGATTTCTTTGGGCTACTTAGAAAAGTAGGGTTATGCTTTTAGTAGCCAGGCTGGGAGTGGATGTCTGAAAATTTCTAAGAAAGCTTTGGTGGTGATGAGAGGTAGAAGATTGAGCAACAATCTTTATAGAATGAAAGGCTCAGTGGTAAATGATAGTGTAGAGGTGCTAGCAGTGGCATAGGAGGAGCAGATTTTATATCAGCTATGGCACTATCGGATGGGTCATATGAGTGACCGTGGGCTCATTGAACTAAGCAGAAGAGGTATGATCCTAGCCCTAAAGAAGAAAGGCACAGATCTTTGTGAGCCGTGCATCTTTGGCAAACAACATAGGATGAAGTTTGCCAGAAGTACCAAGTGCAGTGAGGGAGTGCTGGATTTAGTGCACTCGGATGTGTGGGGACCAGCTCCTGTATCAACTAGAGGTGGAGCAAAATACTTTATCACTTTCATTGATGATTTCTCAAGGAAGGTGTGAGTTTATCTGATTAGAGAAAAATTAGAGGTGTTTGCCCGGTTCAGAGCCTGAAGAGCTGAAGTAGAAATGGAGTTAGAAAGATAGGTGAAGGATCGGACAATGGAGGGTAGTATACTAGCCTAGAGTTCAGGAGGTACTATGAGAAAAATGGCATCAAACACCATTACACGGTGAGGATGACTCCCCAGCAGAATGGTATCGTGAAGAGGATGAATCGGACACTGATCGAGAAGGCACGGAGTTTGAGGCTGCAGATATCACTCCCAAAGTTCTTTTGGGGTAATGCTCTAACTTTTTCTTATTTTCTTATGAGCAGGTCCCCTTATTATAAGCTGAATGGAGGCATTCCAGAGGAGATCTAGAGTGGGAAGAAGGTAGAGCTTAGTCATCTGAAAGTCTTCGGTTGCACAGCCTATGCACATGTGGAGGCAACCGAGAGGAGCAATTTGGATCCAAAATCTCAAAAGATGACATTCATAGGATATCCACAAGGAGTCAAGGGGTACCTGCTGTGGGACTCTAAGGTACAGAAGTCGATGATCAGTAGGAACGTTATCTTTGATGAGAAGAGCATCTTGAGGAGGTCTGAGATAGATGAAACTGAGAAAATAGAGGTGAACAGTTGATGCCAGTTAGAAAATGATGGTATGTAGGTTATATCCACTTACATGAGTGTTCTTGTTGAGATGGAGCTGGGTAGAAAAGTATTATCTCAGATTGAAAATCAGCATGGAGGGCCGGCAGTTCAGACAGATATGTAGGAGCAACCATAGACATCAGACAGAGATGTGCTAGTGGGAGTGGCTTTACACAAGCCCCAGCATACTATTAGGAGATCGGTCAGATATGGCATTGATGAGGTTATCTCCTATGCACTCATCACTGCTAATGAAGATCCAGAGAGTTATGCAGAGGCCATGGAGAGTGAGAATCATGATTTATGGATGCAGGCCATGATGGAGGAGATGGAATCACTTGAGAAGAATCAGACATGGTAGCTGGTGGATCTTCCAGAGGATGCTAGACCTATTGGCTCAAAGTGGGTGTTCACAAAGAAAGAAGCACCTTTAGAACAAGGTGGAGTCAAATTCAAAGCAAGGTTGGTAGCAAAGGGATACTCACAAAGGGAAGGGATTGACTATACAGAAATTTTCTCTCCTATGGTGCATCGTACATCTATTCGAGTTTTGCTGTCATTGGTGGCACAGTATAACATGGAATTGGAATAGATGGACATGAAGACGGCCTTCCTTCATGGGACCTCAGAGGAAAGAATCTACATGAAACAGCCAGATGGTTTCATGGAGATGGGACAGGAAGAAAAGGTGTGTTTACTAAGGAAGTCTTTGTATGGCTCGAAACAATCCCCTCATCAGTGGTATCGAAGGTTTGATATCTTTGTTTTGAGCCTGGATTTAAGTAGATGTGAACATGATTGTTGTCTCTATGTCAAGGATGTAGATGAGGAGGATGTCCTGTACCTATTATTGTATGTAGATGATATGCTCATAGCCAGTAGAAGCATAAATGCTATGAAAAGGTTGAAAAGGGCATTATAATCTGAATTTGAGATAAAAGATTTGGATCCAACTGAGAAAATTCTTGGAATGAAGATTTGCAGAGATAGGTGCAAAGGATGAAGGAAAATCATGATTTTTCGATCCAGGTTCGTTCAGATCTGATCAGATCAAGAGATATATTTCAAAATTTTTTCTCTTGATCTCAATCAGATCTAGATATGTTTCAGATCTGATTCTTATTATTTTAATAAAATAAAATTAAAAGATAAATTAAATCAAATTTAATTTACCTGATCTGGGTAATCCTATTACCCTGTTGATGATCCTGTTTGCAGTGAAAGGTTTTGGATCTTAGCCATGCAAGCGCCTGGCCTCTATCGGTATCCACTCGGGTTGGATCTGGAGATCCTCTTCTTCTCTATCACACCTCCAAAAATCAGATCTGGATCTGATCTGGAGGATCTTCAAAACTCTTTTGAAGATGAGCAGTCGTCCTTTGCAGCAGCGCAGCCTCTTATTTTTGATCACCTTTCTTGATCTGAATCACACCACCAAGTCCAAAACTCCTTTGGACATGGAGAGCAAGGGGAGAAGAGACTATGGCATGGAGAAGGAAGGGAGAGGCAGCCTTGGGGCGTGGGGTTTCTCAATTGAATTGCTTGCTTAGAATCTGAGTTGGGCGCAGGGTCTCTTTTATAGACTAAGCGTGATCCAACTCCTCTTCCTCCCAACCAATCACAACCCTTTGTGAAATCAGATCTAAATTTGATTGGTGGGAATAGAGACCCCTGGATTCCTCCTTAGAGGGCGCCTAAGACCAGTCAAAGTTGGTTCTTAGAAGAACTCTAATTGGAATCCAAAAAGAAGATGGAGTCCTTGTCCAACAAGGACTCCTAGGCACCTCCAACTTGGGCACACGCCTAGGATGGCGTGCACCATTTGAAGGAAAATCCTGATTTCCCGGTCCAGATTCGTTCAGATCTGATCAGATCAAGAGATATATTTTAAAAATTTTTCTCTTAATCCCAATCAGATCTTAATATGTTTCAGATCTAATTCTTATTATTTTAATAAAATAGAATTAAAAGATAAATTAAATCAAATTTAATTTATCTGATCTGGGTAATCCTATTACCCTGTTGATGATCTCGTTTGCAGCAGAAGGTTTTGGATCTTAGCCACGCAAGCGCCTGGCCTCTATCGGTATCCACTAAGGTTGGATCCGGAGATCCTCTTCTTCTCTATCACACCTCCAAAAATCAGATCTGGATCTATTCTGGAGGATCTTCAAAACTCTTTTGAAGATGAGCAGTCGTCCTTTGCAGCAGCGCAGCCTTCTTATTTTTGATGGCCTTCTTTGATCTGAATCGCACCAACCAAGGTCCAAAACTCCTTTTGACGTGGAGAGCAAGGGGAGAAGAGACTATGGCATGGAGAAGGAGGGGAGAGGCAGCCTTGGGGCGTGGGGAAACTATGATCTCATCATATCTCTATTATCTCATACAATCTGAGTTGGATACAGGGTCTTATTTATAGACTAGCTGTGATCCAACTCCTCTTCTTCCTAACCAATCACAATCCTTTGTGAAATCAGATCTAAATCTGATTGGTGGGAATAGAGTCCCCTGGATTCCTCCTTAGAGGGCGCCTAAGACCAGTCAAAGTTGGTTCTTAGAAGAACTCTAATTGGAATCCAAAAAGGAGATGGAGTCCTTGTCCAACAAGGACTCCTAGGCGCCTCCAACTTGGGCACACGCCTAGGGTGGCGTGCATCCTTCTCTTTGCCTGGTTCTGGCAGGGGGAAAGGCCCCCACCAGCTCTCCAATAGGTGCATGACATGTGGTCAAAAGTCAAAGTGTCAATGGTCAACGTTTGACCAGTCAAAGGTAGACTTTTGACCAAAGTCAAAGAACAAGAAATGGCAGGTGACCAAAAATGGTAGGTAGTGTCTTACAAATAAGACAACCTTTTTTGACTTGGACAACCTCCTGTCAGACCATATGAAGGCCTCTGTTTGAGCACAAACTCCTTTGGCTCAGACATGACAACTTATTTATGATAGCAAAAGAAGAACGTTAGGTTCAATCGAATGCTAGCACGATTTCCTTGAACCTAATTGAATCTCATTCAGATCAATTGAACTAGATCAGTTCAATTGATGATCACCAGATTCAAACCCTTGTTTGTGTGACCCAGTTAGGTTAAGTTCTATATGGTAATGGGATATGTCATGATCTCTATCATTGACATCATCGAAACTCCTTTCGATGGATCAGAACTCTTCTGATTCGAACAGCTAGAATGATCGATCATCTAAATCATTCTAATTGCTCCCAAAATCCACCAGTGACACCTAGCAGTATATGGTGGCAACCCATCAGAGCTGAATGCGAACCTCTTGGTGCAGCTACCTATGTGATTCAGTTCTTCTATCTTGAGCCCCGATCAGATTAGGGTTTAGGTGAACTCGTCAAACCCTAGTCTCTGTCATATGATGTAATCATTCGATTCGAGTCCAATGTGAAAATCTAAATAGAAACTCTTTCTATTATTTCACTCTACCATGGCCATGGATTTCTGGACTTGATTCTCATGATGATCATAGGGCTACTCCTCTACCACCTAGGTAGATAGATTCCATCTTGATGCAATCCAATTCCTACAATGAACATGTCATAGCCAACATACACCTCAGGATTCCATATGACTAGGAGACCGAGTAATGGTGTAGTCAAACTATAACACCCTCAAGGTGAACTGCCAATGCATCTCAGGTCAAAGAACCAGACACACTACTGCAGCATCGAGTCAGTCATTGATGAGAAGGTAGACTCCCTAATGACTACTCGAGGTGGTCACGCTCAGTGCCCTCGTTCTCTAATGATTATCTGTACTCTCGCTCCGGTGTCTTAACACCATAGACTCAAGACTCATCTACTAAAGAGAAGCGATTGTACACCAACCTTCCAGATCAATCACCATCCTCGTGATGATCCTATGGTCGGAGCATTTTATGAGTTAATAATGATTATTCATGTCTTAAATTTTCAACTCTTGAAAATATGAATTATCATTACCATTAACTCAAAGGATGTATCACAGATACTAAATACACATATGTGATAGAAAATAACCCATTTATTGATTTTAGTCAAAATTATAATTTTGCCCTAGAAGTGTATTACAATGTCAGCCAATTTGCTTCTAGGCACATATATCTAACAATCTCCCACTTTCCTAAAGCCAATTGGCTACAAGTCTAAGTCCCATCTTTTTAAGGTGGGCTTTGATCTTCTGCTGGTCCAATGGTTTTGTAAGTTGGTTTGCCACATTATCTGCGGAGTTGACTCTCTTGACCTCGACGTAACCCTTTTTGAGGTAATCGTGGATGGGGTGGTATCACCGTTTGCTTGGAACTCTTCCAGCACAAACAGTCTGCTAGATGTCGACTTTTGATCATCTATATCAAACATGAAATCGGAGTCTGTGTATCCCTGGACTTGGAGTTCTCGGTTACCAAAGACCAACATTAATCCTTAGTTCTTCTCAGTACTAAGGATACATTTCACAGAAGTCCAGTGTTCTTCACCTGGATTTGACTGATATCTGCTTGTGACACTCACAGCATGGGCTATATCAGGTCGTGTACATAGCATGGCATACATGAGGCTCCCTATTGCAGAAGCATAAGGGATCTTGCTCATGCATTCTATTTCCTCAGGTGTGCTGGGGCACATCTTCTTGAAAGATGAATACCATGTCTGAAGGGTATTAATCCCCTCTTAGAGTTTTCCATACTAAACCTCTTTAGTACTTTCTCTATGTACATCTTCTGTGAAAGTCCTAGCATCCTATTCGGTCAATCCCTATAGACCTTAATTCCTAGAATAAAGGATGCTTCACCTAGGTCTTTCATGGAGAATTCCTTGGACAACCACATCTTGACTGATGTCAACATGGGAATATCATTCCCAATAAGGAGGATGTCATCCACGTACAATACGAGGAAGACAACAACGCTCCCACTGACCCTTTTGAAAACACATGGTTCCTCTTCGTTTTTGATGAAACCAAACTTTTTGATCACATCATTAAAATGAGTGTTCCAGCTCCGAGATGCTTGCTTAAGTCCATATATGGACCTTTGCAGCTTGCAAACCTTGTGATCAGTATCACCGGATGTGAAACCTAGCGGCTGTTCCATATAGATATCCTTCAAGATATCCATTCAAGAACGCTATTTTCACGTCCATTTGCCATATTTCGTAATCGAAATAGGCTGCAACAGCAATGTGCGGATGGATTTAGCATAGCTATGGGAAAAGTATCCTGATAGCTATGCCTTCGCGTGAATAACCTTGCCACCAATCAGCCTTGATGTCTCCACATTCCCATCTGCACCAATCTTTCTCTTGAAGATCCATTTACATCCAATAGGTACTATACCTTCTGTGGATCCACCAAGGTCCAGACTTAGTTTGAGTGCATCGAGCCAATTTCTGACTGCATTGCCTCTAGCCATTTCTCAGAATCGATATCTGATATCGCCTCGTTGTAGGTTTTGGGATCATCACCATGACACCATTACCTATGAGGAACATTTTCTCTACATCCTCTGAAATATACCTAAGTATCTTTCAAGGACGGGAAACTCTTTCCGATCTACGAGGTGGAGGTATGTTCTTATTGGCTCAACCTGATTTGTTCCACTTGTCCTAGCTCATTCTGCTGTGAGACTT
>QRFJ01004995.1:0-72177 GCA_006176705.1 Cocos nucifera | reverse complement strand
TCTGATATCGCCTCGTTGTAGGTTTTGGGATCATCTCCATGAGCACCATTACCTATGAGGAACATTTCCTCTACGTCCTCTGAAATAATACCTAAGTATCTTTCAGGGGGACGGGAAACTCTTTCCGATCTACGAGGTGGAGGAGGTAGTGTTCTTATTGGCTCAACCTGATTTGGTTCCACTTGGTCCTTAGCTCGTTCTGCTTGTGAGACTTTCTCATCAAGCTTAATCTGCTTTCCAATGCCACTATCTTGAATAAACTATTTTTCAAGAAATATGGCATGTCGACTCACAATCACATTGTGGTCTTCTGGAATGTAGAAATAGTATCCTAATGACTCTTTAGGATATCCTATGAATCGAGCTCTAAAGGACCTAAACTCTAACTTGTCCGCTTGTTGTCTTTTGACATGAGCCGGACAACCCCAAATTCTGAGATGACTCAGACTTGGTTTCTTACCGTGCCATATCTCATACGGTGTGGTAGGAACGGTTTTAGAGGGAACCCTATTCAGTAGATAGATTGAAGTTAACAATGAGTGTCCCCAAAGAAAATCAGGGAGGTCTGTGAAGCTCATCATGGATCGAACCATATCCAATAGAGTCCGATTTCTCCGTTCTGAAACCCCGTTGAGTTGAGGTGTTCCTGGTGGAGTCCATTGAGAGACTATGCCATTTTCCTTAAGATAGTCTAGGAATTCCCGGCTAAGGTATTCACCTCCTCGATCTGATCGAAGAACCTTAATGGGTTTTCCAGTTTGTTTTTCTACTTCATGTCTGAATTCTTTGAACTTTTCAAAGGCTTCAGACTTATGTCTCATAAGATACACATACCCATACCTAGACAGATCATCGGTAAAGGTAATGAAGTAGACAAAATTGCCTCTAGCCGGCACATCGAATGGGCCGCACACATCAGTATGTACTAGGGCAAGGAGATCTGTGGCCCTCTCCCCATGTCCAACAAAAGGGAGTTTAGTCATTTTGCCTTGAAGACAAGATTCACAAGTTGGATATGACTCAAAAGTCAATGGACTCAATAGCCCATTTTTCTCCAATTTGTTAATCCTATCTTCTGCTATATGACCTAATCTCAGGTGCCATAGATATCTGTCGTTTGGACTATCCCTAGGTCGTTTGGCATTCACGTTTTGCTCGATAGTTAAAATAGGTACATCAATATGCAACTGATAAAGACCATTAACAAGGAAACCATTTGCAATTTTATTTCTTTCATAAAGAATGTTACAATGGTCCTTAAAGAAGGTGATCACATAACCTTCTTGTGCTAAGCATGAAACAGAAATCAAATTCCTGCTAGCTGCAGGCACATAATAACAGTCTTTTAAAACTAAGTCTAAACCAGATGGTAATCGCAGAGGGTATGTTCCCACGGCTACTGCAGCAACTCTTGCTCCATTACCGATGCGTAGGATCATGTCTCCATCCCTCAGCCTCCTGCTATCCTCAAGACCCTGCATAGAAGTGCACAGATGAGCACTAGAACCAGAGTCAAGCACCCAACTGGATGCAGAAGAAACCGTAAGGTTAGACTCAATAACGAGCATACCTCCAGAAGGACCTTCCTTCTTGTTCTTCAGGGTGGCCAGGTAAGTAGGGCAGTTCCGCTTCCAATGGCCGTCGCTGTTGCAATGGAAACACTTTCCTTTGCCATCGACCTTCTTCTTCGGTTCTGCCTTCTTCTTCTTTGATCCTTCCACCTTTTGCTTTTTCACAGACTTCTTTTTCTTTCCATAAGACTTTCTTTTGGAAGAAGTCCGTTCCATAGCAAGAACTGAGCCTTTAGAACCTTTCATAGAAAGCTCAGCGGTAACCAGCATATTCATCAACTCGGCCAAGGAATTTTGAAGTTTATGCATGTGGTAATTCATGATGAATTGCCCATATGCATCAGTCAAGGATTGCAGAATAATATCGTTCTGCAGATCCAAGTCCAACTTCACACCGAGCTTCTCAAGCTCTTCCATGTCCTTGATCATTGTCAGACAGTGATCTTGGACTGACTGCCCATCACGCATCTTAGCCTTAAAAAGTCATTTTGTGACTTGATATTTGGCTGCGCGACTCTGTTCACCAAACATCTCCTGCAGGTGAGCCAACATTTGGCGAGCAGTCCCGATATCTTCATGTTGGCGCTGGAGCTCATCAGACATCGAGCCCAACATGTAGTATCTGGCCTTATTGTCTTCGTCAATCCATTTTTCCAGAGACGCTCTCTGTTCAGTGGATGGACGAGCTGGTAAGGTGGGAGGGTCCTGGTCCAAAACATGTGTTAACTTCTCTGAACCCAAAATAATTTTGTAGTTCCTGAGCCAATCTTTATAATTGGGTCCAGTCAGTCTATGTGTGTCTAGGATACGTGCCAGTGGGTTGGACGCAGACATTTTCCTGTAGAGAGTCAAAGATTCTAGTTAGATACTGTAATTTTGACTTGACCAATTTGTTTAGGGATTTTATTTTTAAACAAATTAGCTCCCACTATTTTCTCGGATCCCTACACTCCCTCTGTAGAGATGCGAAAATCTCCGCGATTGATGATTTCTAGTGGGTGGTGCGGTCTCACCAACTGACTCATCACCTCACCTAACAGTTATTGGTGATGGGTTAGCCAATGAGTGAACAACTCTTGTTCAATGATTCTCTAATCATGGTGCACCCAAACTTGGTCTCTAATTCATGAATCTCACCGTATCCGGAATATTGATCCACTCCTTAGTTAAGTCAGACCCACCATTTGCATAGACTGGGTTCCTAATTGGGTCTCTCACCGTATCCGGAAATATTGAGCCCAACTCATCCTCCAGCCCATAGCATCCAATGCCTAATAGACATGGTTGCATCTTCCCGGTGCAACTGAGCCACTGTATCCAGCCGAGAACAATCAACCCCGGGAAGGGCCCGCACGTCTACAATGGTGGAAGACCTCGGACTTAATCTTTTCTTAGGGAGAATTGATTCAGGTCTCATTAAACTAGACTTGGCTTAGTCATAACAATTATGACTAACCTAGTGGCATGGGTTAGCTCGGATTATTGACCACCTCAGATCAGAACTGTGTCAACAGATATGGCCAGGTAAGTGAGACCGGTGGAAGGAATATGCCGTTAACTCGCACAAGAACGCATTCAGGTCGAGTAGCTTCCAATTAAAAACCAGTCGGTCGTCTGTGCCAAACTTACCTTAGACACCAAATTGTTGAGTCAGAACCAATTGGGTTAGCCTACAATCCAGACTCTAACCTCTGAGCCTAATTAGGTCTTGCTTGATCGTGACTCGATCTTGACCCAGACTTAATCCTATTAGGCTGGTCAATTTAAGCATTGTTGATCCCATCTAACCAACTCTTGATTCGGTTTGATCAACCGCTTAGACCTAATTGAGCTACCCAAGCCCGAACCCAGTATTATGAATATGTCTTAGATCTGAAATTCTCAATTTTAGACCTAATTAATATTCCATAAACTTAATTCTTAATTAAGTTGGGTTCATAAACAAAATATGCACAATAAATCCTAGGGTTTCAGGATCTAGGGTTTTGCAGAAAGTAAGTTTTGGGTTTCTGATTAAGGACGAACACGCAGCACCCCTACACGTCATAAGAACACCCCATCGAATGGGAAGAGAGGGCCTTTAAACCCTTCTTCGTTCTTATGACCGGACGGCCAAGAGGAACGCCTTAATCAGGAACATGTAAATCTACAAAACAGTTATAGATCTATATCATATATCTCATATACAAATTTAGATCTAATCAAGGCATATTTTGCATACATCTCATGTATCAAATCATGCATGTTTTCAGATCTAAATTATCTCATAATAATCTAAAAAATTAGATTTAAATTGATCTAATCAAAATAAATTCTAATCTAGACAATTATGTAGAACTATTCTACAACTAGTCTAGACATGCATCAATCATATCTCATATGATATTTAAAATTAAATAATTTTTATTTGCTGTTTATCAGATGTTATTATAACACTTATAATATCAGAAAATAGTAAATAAGAAGATCTAAAATATGATTTAATCAGATTAAATCAAAGACATGCAAAACTATTCTATAGAACTATTCTATTCTAGAACTAGTCATGCATATCTTCTTAATCTTAGATCCAAATCATTTAATTTTAATTTTTCTGATTTCAGATCTGATCACATCTCATGTGACATCTGAAATCACTTTATTTTCTAATTAAAATAAAATTAAAATCAGATCTAAACAATTTAGAACCATGGCTCTGATACCAGTTGAAGGGAAATCCTGATTTCCCGGTCCAGGTTCGTCCAGATCTGATCAGATCAAGAGATATATTTCAAAAATTTTTCTCTTGATCTCAATCAGATCTTGATATGTTTCAGATCTGATTCTTATTATTTTAATAAATAAAATAAAATAAGATAAATTAAATCAAATTTAATTTACCTGATTTGGGTAATCCTATTACCCTGTAGATGATCCTGATTGCAGCGGAAGGTTCTGGATCTTAGCCACGCAAGCGCCTGGCCTCTACCGGTATCCACTCGGGTTGGATCTGGAGATCCTCTTCTTCTCTATCACACCTCCAAAAATCAGATCTGGATCTGATCTGGAGGATCTTCAAAACTCTTTTGAAGATCTGCAGTCGTCCTTTTGCAGCAGCGCAGCCTTCTTGCTTTTGATCGCCTTTCCTTGATCTGAATCGCACCAACCTAAGTCCAAAACACCTTTTGGACGTGGAGAGCAAGGGGAGAAGAAGCTATGGCATGGAGAAGGAGGGGAGAGGCAGCCTTGGGGCGTGGGGTTTCTCAATTGAATTGCATTAGCATTAGGGTTGGGCGCAGGGTCTTATTTATAGACCTAAGCTTGTGATCCAACTCCTCTTCCTCTCAACCAATCACAACCCTTTGTGAAATCAGATCTAAATCTGATTGGTTGGAATAGAGACCCCTGGATTCCTCCTTAGAGGGCGCCTAAGACCAGTCAAACTGGATTCTTAGTAGAACTCTGATTGGAATCCAAAAGGGAGGTGGAGTCCTTGTCCAACAAGGACTCCTAGGCGCCTCCTACTTGGGCTCACGCCACCCTTGGCGTGCGCCCTTGTCCTTGCCAGGTTCTGGCAGGGGGACAGGCCCCCACCAGCTCTCCAATAGGTGCATGACATGTGGTCAAAAGTCAAAGGGTCAATGGTCAACGTTTGACCAGTCAAAGGTAGACTTTTGACCAAAGTCAAAGAACAAGAAATGGCAGGTGACCAAAAATGGCAGGTAATGTCTTACAAATAAGACAACCTATTCTGACTTGGACAACCTCCAGTCAGACCATATGAAGGCCTCTGATTGAGCACAAACTCCTTTGGCTCAGTCAGGACAACTTATTTATGATAGTAAAAGAAGAACGTTAGGTTCAATCGAGTGCTAGCACGATTTCCTTGAACCTAATTGAATCTCATTCAGATCAATTGAACTAGATCAGTTCAATTGATGATCACCAGATTCAAACCCTTGTTTGTGTGACCCAGTTAGGTTCAGTTCTGTATGGTAATGGGATATGTCATGATCTCTATCATAGACATCATCGAAACTCCTTTCGATGGATCAGAACTCTTCTGATTCGAACAGCTAGAATGATCGATCATCTAAATCATTCTAATTGCTCCCAAAATCCACCAGTGACACCTAGCAGTATATGGTGGCAACCCATCAGAGCTGAATGCGAACCTCTTGGTGCAGCTACCTGTGTGATTAAGTTCTTCTATCTTGAGCCCCGATCAGATTAGGGTTAAGGTGAACTCGTCAAACCCTAGTCTCTGTCATATGATGTAATCATTCGATTCGAGTCCAATGTGAAAATCTAAATAGAAACTCTTTCTATTATTTCACTCTGCCATGGCCATGGGCTTTCTGGACTTGATTCTCATGATCATCATAGGGCTGCTCCTCTACCACCGAGGTAGATAGATCCCATCTTGATGCAATCCAGTTCCTACAATGAACATGCTCATAGCCAACATACACCTCAGGGTTCCATATGGCTAGGAGACCGAGTAATGGTGTAGTCAAACTATAACACCCTCAAGGTGAACTGCCGATGCATCTCAGGTCAAAGAACCAGACACACTACTACAGCATCGAGTCAGTCATTGACGAGAAGGTAGACTTCCTAATGACTACTCGAGGTGGTCACGCTCAGTGCCCTCGTTCTCTAACGAGTACCTGTACTCTCGCTCCGGTGTCTCCACACCGTAGACTCAAGACTCATCTACTAAAGAGAAGCGATCGTACACCAACCTTCCGGATCAATCACCATCCTCGTGATGATCCTATGGTCAGGAGCTGTTTATGAGTTAATAATGATTATTCATGTCTTAAATTTTCAACTCTTGAAAATATGAATTATCATTACCATTAACTCAAAGGATGTATCACAGACACTAAATACACATATGTGATAGAAAATAACCCATTTTATTGATTATAGTCAAAATTACAATTTTGCCCCTCGAAGTGTATTACAAGTGTCAGCCAATTCTGGCTTCTAGGGCACATATATCTAACAAATTTTGGCATAATCTATGCTGGCATTGATGCTTCTTCAATATGAGATGACTTGACATGACAAGATTTCAAAATTTTTATTGAAGAGGCACTCGAGGTACAGCTTCATTAAGGCCTTGCGAACCACTCGATTCTGCCATGATAAGTGGGACACGTGTCTGATGGAGATCAGGCAGGGAGAATCTGCAACCATAACTACCTTAGGCCACCCTCAAGTATTCAAATCCTTTCCTCCCCTCCAATGCCTTATTCTATTCTTGACTTTTCTTCATCTTCCTAGTCTTCGCCTTCTTCCCATCCAATAGCTTCGACCCGTTCTGCAATTTCCTCTAGCCATAAATGCTTCCCATTCATTTTGCATCCCATCGATTGCCTTCTTGCCATCTCGAATCATTCTAGGTTAGTGCCCAAACTTCCTCTCGGTTATTTTGATGCTTTTCAATATCTAACCCTTTGGTTTTTTTGAGAGGCTTCACCCCCTATTTTTTTGATTTTCAAAGTCTTTTTCCAAGTATTATTTTGATCCATAAGTCTTCTGCAAGGTCCTGGTTGACTGGTTCCGGGAGCCCGACCTGCTTAAACTTGATGGACTATTCTTGGTTGACTGGTTTTGGGAGCTCGTCTTAAGAAATCCACCAATCCCATAAAAGGACTTCCCCTCCCTTTGTCCCTGGCACTATTCCTTGTTTACTTCATCCTAAGGACCTTTCTTTGATAAGAATTTAGTACGGGATACTCTCTGAGTACAAACTAGAACATTTCGGATCAAGCGGTCGAGCTTGCTCTCCTCCCCTGGATCATTTTTGCTTGTACACCAAGGCTCTCCATGCTGGACTCCAACTTCTGATCCCATCTTTTATTGTTGCCCTCTTTAGGTTCTTCTCCTTCACCTCCATGGTGCCGAACTCATTTAGGTTCATCATAGGATTTCTATCTCTATGCATCATGGTCGAGGTCCGACCGACCTATAATTTTTTTCTTCTAGAATTATTTCACTTTCTTCTCGAATTTGGAAAGAAAGGGTTGCTTAAGGGCATCCCCACCTTAGTTCATAGCTGGAAGGAGAGATTCTTCTTTGTCTCATGCCCCCTCCTAGAACTAGGGTTGTCCTCCTGTGGGAATTTAAGAGATTCAGTCTGTTGAGCCCTTGGGCTAGAAAGGGAGGATCAATACTTGGCTAATAAGCTTAGGGACTACCAAGCTCCCCTTATATCCAATTTGCTAGATGACCAGACCTTGTTTAGCTTCAAGTTTAGTCCTCTTAATCCGCCAGGTAGATTTTTATATCTCAACAACTTCACCTCATGCTCTCTTCTGACCTTAATTTTTAACATTATAGAAATGACTCTGGAAGAGCAAAATCACCTAACCTAAGGGATTAAGATCCTTAAAAGGAAGGGCGGTTATAGAGAAGAGCCATCGAAAAAGGCTAAGGTTGGGGAAACAAGCTCGACCATTCCGACCCAAACTATGGTTGCTTCAAAAACTATCATTGCTGTATCGAGCCCAACCTTGCCTGATGAGGCTGACATGCTTGCGCTTCCTAAGCAGGGGAGAGCAACTAAGAAAAGAAAGAAGGCCATCACTAGGAAGGTCAAGAGAAATGCCAGAAGGTTTGACGGTGATAGCTCCAGCCAGGAGCAGGGTTCCTTAGACGACTGAAAAGTTGTCCATAATTTGATGGACGGGAGCATCCTTCCCTATATTGTAGAGAAAATGATCTAGAAAGGTGATGAGGAATGATTCAAAGAATCTTTCATGGCCTTCCTCGAGGTAACCAATCTCTTCTAAGTCTTGGTTGAGTGTCAATGCACTCTAGAGCTATAACTTACATTTTACTGTCTGTAGCTGGGTCATTACTTGTATGCCTACTCAGAGACGACGAACATCTGCAAGGTCGAGGCTACGAGGGCTATCCAAGAAGCCCAAGTGGAGATCAAGAAGGTCCAAGCTACGGTTGAAGGTTTGAGAGAAGCTTCAAGGTCTCATTCTATCGAGGTCGAGCACCTTCAAGAAGCGCTGCAAAGTGAGGAGCAAGTATCAACGTAGCTGAAGACCGCCTTGGCACTGGAGGAAGATAAACACAAAAAGGCCAAGGAGAAAGTTGATGCAGCGAAGGAGCAAGCTATCAAAGTCTTCAAGTCCTCTAAAGCAATGGAGGATATCAAAATTGCTTTCGCTCAAGAGGCCTTTTTTGAAGGATTCAAGATTTGCATGAAGAGGGTCGCCAGGAGGTTCCCAGACATGGATCTCGACCTTTTGATTGAAGAGCCTGGTGCTGAAGTAGAACCTTCCTATGCTGGTGCCATTTCTCTAGTCATCAGACTTGCTGCCGAAACCTCTGATCCTACCACTGTGGTTCTAGAGCTCATCCTTAAATCAGGAGTCACCTAGGATGCACCGACCTTGCTTGCTGCCCCACCTCTCGAGGTTAAAAATCTTTGATAGTTGTATTTTTTTTTCTTTTCTTTCATGTACTCAAAATATTTTGAGTAATGAAGACAAATTTTCCTTTATGTTTGATGCTGTGATATGTCTATTGTAAAATCCTCCTAGCGAAGGTAGTCATGACTTGCCGCCACTCGTCGAGGTTGCATCGTTGCCCCATGGTCTTCCTTTGAAATCTATCGTTAGAGACCTACAGAAGGAGGTTCACCAGACTAAAGAGAAGTTGAAGAAGGCAATGGATGAGCTTCAGAAATCAAAGAAGCATTGTTCGAAATCCATGATTGAAATCATTGGCCTTCGACAAGTCCATAAAAAAGACTCTCTGGACTACATCAAAAATAAGCATCTTCTAACCGAAGAGTTGGAATGAGTGAAGAAGTCTGGTAGTGAGAAGGTTTAGGCTTTGACCACCCAAGTCAGTTCCTTCGAGGCTGAACTTCGAACTTCAAAAGAAAAAGTCAAGCAGTTGGAGAATGGCTTGGCCTAGGGCCAAAATTGGGCAGAGCTCAATTGGGATTGGTTGAAGAAGTTTTCCAACCTCCAAGCATGGCTGAGTGAAGCTGAGCGGTTGCACAATTCCCATCGGATTCATTGGCATGAGGGGATCGAGGGTTATAAGAGAAAACTTAATAGGGCAAACTTCGAAGTTATTCAGCTTCAAAAATAATTGGTGGACAATGCTCAGACCGGCCCAAGTGCACATCCAGACAAAATCGCCACTTTGAAGGATGCTCTTGGAAATTTCATCATAAAGTTTGAGGGTGTGGAGAAGAAACTTCATGATTTGAAAGTTCAGATGGTCTACCAGAAAAGCTTGGTGAAAGATGCCGAACTTGAGCTGGCGATTCTTAGGAAGAGGCTGAGAGAGATAGAGGAAGAGTTGCGCAAGTGGGAGAGGATGTTGAGGAAGAGCCTGGCGACAAGACAAAAGCTTGAGGAGAGAATAGAGGGCTTGGAACTGTCCCTCGCAATGGCTAGGATTGGTAGTCTGAAGTCTAATTCTAAGTATGGTCTCATTTTTTTTTTGTAACTAGTTCTACTTATTCATGTGACAACTTTTATTTTTAATGAAATGAAGCTTCTTTCATTTGTTTGTTTGTGTTTCACCTTAGCTCGCCACAAGCCAGTTTACTCTATTTTCTTGTTGTGTCCGATCTTGATGTTGTCCCAAAATTACAGCTCTTATCTTGTATTTTGGATATCTGTCCTCTTACTCTTATCAAGGCAGTCGGGGCACAAAAAAACATTGAGAGGGCCTCCCCCAAACGTCACCAGTTAAGAACTAGAGGTCTTCATCCTTGTTAAAATGAGGTTAACCTCATGTTTAAGAATCGGAGGCCTTCACTTTCCCATAGGGTCTTCATCTATATCAAGATGAGGTCCACCTCCTGTTCTTAACGTGGTTGGCTATTTTTCTTATTAGAATGAGGTCTCCCTTCTATTCGTAACAAGGTTGCTAGGACATAGAAGGACCATTGAGAGGGCCTCTCCCCAGTATCATTAGTTTAAAAATCGAATGTCTTCACCCTCATTAAGATGAGGTTAACCTCTATTTAAGAATCGGAGGCCTTCACTTTTCCATAGGATCTTTATCCACATCAAAATGAGGTCAACCTCCTATTCCTAATGTGGTTGGCTAATTTTCTTGGTAGGATGAGGTCCTCCTCTTGTTCCTAACAAGGTTATTAGGGCATAGAAGGACTATTGAGAGGGCCTCTCCCTAATGTCATCGGTTCAAGAATCGGAGGTCTTCACACTCATTAAGATGAGGTTAACCTCCTATTTAAGAATCGAAGGCCTTCACTTTCTCGTAGGGTCTTTATCCACATCAAGATGAGGTCCACCTCCTATTCCTAACATGATTAGCTAATTTTCTTATTAGGATGAGGTTCTCCTCTTACTCCTAATAAGATTGCTAGAGCACAGAAGGACCGTTGAGAGGGCCTCTTTTCAACATTATTGGTTTAAGAATCAGAGGTCTTCACCCACGTTAAGATGAGGTTAACCTTCTATTTAAGAACCAAAGACCTTCATTACCTCATAGGATCTTCATCCACATAACGATGAGGTCCACCTCCTATTTCTGACGTGGTTGGCTATTTTTCTTGTTAGGATGAGGTGCCCCTTCTGTTCCTAACAAGATTGTCGAGGCATAGAAGGATTATTGAGAGGACCTCTTTCCAACATCACTGATTTAAGAACTGAAGGTTTTCAGCCTTATTAAGATGAGGTTAATCTTCTGTTTAAGAATTAGAGGACTTCACTTTTCTGTAGGATCTTCACCCACATCAGGATGAGGTCCACCTTCTATTCTTGACGTGGTTGGCTAATTTTCTTATTAGGATGAGGTCCCTCTCCTATTTCTAATAAGATTGCTAGGGCATAGAAGGGCCATTGAGAGGGCCTCTCCCCAATGTCACCAATTTAAGAACCAGAGATCTTCACCCTTGTAAAGATGAGGTTAACCTCTTATTTAAGAACTGGAGGCTTTCACTTTTTCATCGGATCTTCATCCATATCAGGATGAGGTCCACCTCCTATTCTTGACGTGGTTGGTTATTTTTCTTATTAGGATGAGGTTTCCTTCGTATTTCTAACAAGGTTGCTAGGGCACAGAAGGGTCGATGAGAGGACCTCTCCCCAATGTCACCGATTTAAGAATCGGAGGTCTTCACCTTTGTTAAGATGAGGTTAACCTCCTGTTTAAGAACTGAAGGCCTTCACTTTGGTTAAGAATGAAATTTAGTTGAATAGTTTCCTTCCATTGCACATTTCGGCACCAAAAAGATAGATTATTAAAAATAAGAAAATTTTATTGAGTATGGGTTCATCGATGGTATATCCAAAAGTTTTCTAAATTTCATGGCCATGGGAGTATTGCCCCTCCAAGCTTCTTTAAGTAGTAAGTCCCAGGTCGGACGACCTCTATGACCTCATAAGGGCCTTTCCAATTTGGAGCAAGCTTTTCTTGATTCTGAGGTTGTGAGTATTGGGAAATATGTTCCAAAGTCAATCATCAGGCTATTGATGGTTGAGCTATATTATAATTATAATTAATTTTTTAATAAATAAAATATATTTTTAATATTTTTATCATAAAGTTTTTATCTTCTAACAAACTCTATTGTTGTGATGAAGTTCTTAGAACTATTTAGGTTTGATAAAGAGAGAATTTATCGATTAGTCCTTAAAATAGTTTACGATCAAATGATAGGTTGTTAATAAGGATGACAGCATCTATCGAGCATAGGTCGCTGTGTGCCATATAGGTTGGTTATCTTCTTAACTAAGAAGTATGAAGACACTGGTATGGCATACAGGTGAGATATAAGGGTACATCATCATTGAACATGACCAACTCCAGAGTATTCTACTTTCAAAAATATCTCTGATGGAATATAGGTATAAGTATCCCTTAGATCTGAGATCACCTCAGTGGCTTGCAAGCAACTCACTGTGCTTTGGTACTAGGCTAACTAAATTTCTAATTTAGTAATAGAAGATTTTTGAGCATAGTCAAGTACTTGTGAAGTCGATGTGTGATCAAAATTGGATTGATCACTGCAAGAGTTGGAGAAGAATGTATCACTATATTTCAACATAGCAAAATCTTGGTCGAAATAATCCATGAGATGGATTTGATATTTTGAAATACAATGTGAACAGTCTGATAAAAGTTGATAGTTGAACTCTGAGGTATCCTACAAGTATTTTGATCAAGAGGATGAATTATATGAAAACTATATCCACATAGATTATAAGGATGTTGTTCTACACATTCGACCTATTCGACCGTCGAGTACCATTACTAGATGATTACTTTGATTGGTATAAAAATTTATTACTGTACTACTAACTTAGGTTCGGACCTATGGGGTCACACATATTAGAGTTCACGATCTGGTCAGATGATTGACCAATGATTAATAATCATTCTAGGATCAAATGATCAATATAATTGATGTTTAACCTAGTGCAAGTGTTATAGAATAATCAATTAACAATGAGATTGCTAATTTGCCTAATTTGATTAAGTCACAGGATTGAGATTAAGTCTAATTAAACATGATTTAATTAGATTTAGTTTGGACTTGATTAAATCAAGTCTAATTGATTTATTAGATAAGCCAATTATAAGAAAGAACTAGTCATAGTTTAATTAGGACTTAGGTCAACCCATGTTCTAATTTAATTAAAAAATTAATTTAGATTTAAATCTAATTTAATCTAATTTAATTAGATTTTTAATTAGGTTAGGATCTAATTTAATTAAATTAATTTACTTCTGATTTGATTTGGTTTGAGAAACCATACTAGACCAAGTCAAAATAGGAATCCTAGTATGACTAGGATTCCCTTCCCTTGTGCCATATAAGTCTCCACGCCAACCCCATGCCCCTTCTTTGGTTTTATGTGAATTGTTCACATCCCAGAAGAGTCTCCACACACCCATGCTCTTCCCCTTTCTTTGTTACAAGGCAATTAGTTGTGGATCAAGTCAAATAAGATAATTGGTTTACATTTAAAATTCTATGAGATAGAGTTTTGAGAAACCAAAACTCCTTCCCATGCTTGCCACCCAATCCCTGATTTTTCTCTAGTTTTCAATGGTGGAAAAGAAGAATTTTGTGCACCAATTTGTGATGGTCCATGGCTGGAAGAAAGGAGGGGTGCCCAAGTATTGGGCGCCCTAACTTATTGCCTTAATTAAACCTATGTTGTCTAGATATTTGACCTAGACAAGACTCCTCCATATCTCATTATTTAAAATAAATTTTGGACTGATTTTTTTGTAGACTCTAGATCATTGAGAGAGATTTTGGGCATGTGAAAATTAGAGGAAAAACCTATTAGATATATGTGCCCTAGAAGCCAGAATTGGCTGACACTTGTAATACACTTCTAGGGGCAAAATTATAATTTTGACTATAATCAATAAAATGGGTTATTTTCTATCACATATGGGTATTTAGTGTCTATGATACATCCTTTGAGTTAATGGTAATGATAATTCATATTTTCAAGAGTTAAAAATTTAAGACATGAATAATCATTATTAACTCATAAAATGCTCCTGATCATAGGATCATCACGAGGATGGTAATTGATCCAGAAGGTTGGTGTACAATCGCTTCTCTTTAGCAGTTGAGTTTTGAGTCTACGGTGTGGAGACACCGGAGCGAGAGTACAGGTACTCGTTAGAGAACGAGGGCACTGAGCGTGACCACCTCGAGTAGTCATTAGGAAGTCTACCTTCTCGTCAATGACTGACTCGATGCTGCAGTAGTGTGTCTGGTTCTTTGACCTGAGATGCATCGGCAGTTCACCTTGAGGGTGTTATAGTTTGACTACACCATTACTCGGTCTCCTAGCCATATGGAACCCTGAGGTGTATGTTGGCTATAGCATGTTCATTGTAGGAACTGGATTGCATCAAGATGGAATCTATCTACCTCGGTGGTAGAGGAGCAGCCCTATGATGATCATGAGAATCAAGTCCAGAAGCCCATGGCCATGGTAGAGTGAAATAATAGAAAGAGTTTCTATTTAGATTTTCACATTGGACTCGAATCGAATGATTACATCATATGACAGAGACTAGGGTTTGACGAGTTCACCTTAACCCTAATCTGATCGGGGCTCAAGATAGAAGAACTTAATCACACAGGTAGCTGCACCAAGAGGTTCGCATTCAGCTCTGATGGGTTGCCACCATATACTGCTAGGTGTCACTGGTGGATTTTGGGAGCAATTAGAATGATTTAGATGATCGATCATTCTAGCTGTTCGAATCAGAAGAGTTCTGATCCATCGAAAGGAGTTTCGATGATGTCGATGATAGAGATCATGACATATCCCATTACCATACAGAACTGAACCTAACTGGGTCACACAAACAAGGGTTTGAATCTGGTGATCATCAATTGAACTGATCTAGTTCAATTGATCTGAATGAGATTCAATTAGGTTCAAGGAAATCGTGCTAGCACTCGATTGAACCTAACGTTCTTCTTTTACTATCATAAATAAGTTGTCCTGACTGAGCCAAAGGAGTTTGTGCTCAATCAGAGGCCTTCATATATGGTCTGACTGGAGGTTGTCCAAGTCAGAAAAGGTTGTCTTATTTTATAAGACATTACCTGCCATTTTTGGTCACCTGCCATTTCTTGTTCTTTTGACTTTGGTCAAAAGTCTGACCTTTGACTGGTCAAATGTTGACCATTGACACTTTGACTTTTGACCACATGTCATGCACCTATTGGAGAGCTGGTGGGGGCCTGTCCCCCTGCCAGAACCTGGCAAGGAGAAGGGCGCACGCCACCCTTGGCGTGGCTGGCGTGAGCCCAAGTAGGAGGCGCCTAGGAGTCCTTGTTGGACAAGGACTCCACCTCCCTTTTGGATTCCAATCAGAGTTCTACTAAGAATCCAGTTTGACTGGTCTTAGGCGCCCTCTAAGGAGGAATCCAGGGGTCTCTATTCCAACCAATCAGATTTAGATCTGATTTCACAAAGGGTTGTGATTGGTTGAGAGGAAGAGG
Source organism: Cocos nucifera (assembly GCA_006176705.1). Lineage (NCBI taxonomy): Eukaryota > Viridiplantae > Streptophyta > Magnoliopsida > Arecales > Arecaceae > Cocos > Cocos nucifera. The sequence goes on along the minus strand of QRFJ01004995.1, from coordinate 56,628 downwards.
AGTTGGATCACAAGATTAGGTCTATAAATAAGACCCTGCGCCCAACTCCTAATTCTAAAATGCAATTGAAGAAATCCCCATGCCCCAAGGCTGCCTCTCCCCTCCTCCTCCATGCCAAAACTCTTCTCCCTCTCCTCTCCACGTCCCAAAAGTGGTTTTGGGTTCTTGGTTGGTGCGATTCAGATCAAGAGAAAGGCGATCAAAAGCAAGAAGGCTGCGCTGCTGCAAAAGGACGACTGCTGATCTTCAAAAGGTAGTTTTGAAGATCCTCCAGATCAGATCCAGATCTGATTTTTGGAGGTGTGATAGAGAAGAAGAGGATCTCCAGATCCAACCCGAGTGGATACCGGTAGAGGCCAGGCGCTTGCGTGGCTAGATCCAGAACCTTCCGCTGCAATATCAGGATCATCTACAGGGTAATAGGATTACCCAAATCAGGTAAATTAAATTTGATTTAATTTATCTTATTTTATTTTATTTATTAAAATAATAAGAATCAGATCTGAAAATATCAAGATCTGATTGAGATCAAAGAAAAAATTTTTGAAATATATCTCTTGATCTGATCAGATCTGGACGAACCTGGACCGGGAAATCAGGATTTCCCTTCAACTGGTATCAGAGCCATGGTTCTAAATTGTTTAGATCTGATTTTAATTTTATTTTAATTAGAAAATAAAGTGATTTCAGATGTCACATGAGATGTGATCAGATCTGAAATCAGAAAAATTAAAATTAAATGATTTGGATCTAAGATTAAGAAGATATGCATGACTAGTTCTAGAATAGAATAGTTCTATAGAATAGTTTTGCATGTCTTTGATTTAATCTGATTAAATCATATTTTAGATCTTCTTATTTACTATTTTCTGATATTATAAGTGTTATAATAACATCTGATAAACAGCAAATAAAAATTATTTAATTTTAAATATCATATGAGATATGATAGATGCATGACTAGACTAGTTGTAGAATAGTTCTACATAATTGTCTAGATTAGAATTTATTTTGATTAGATCAATTTAAATCTAATTTTTTAGATTATTATGAGATAATTTAGATCTGAAAACATGCATGATTTGATACATGAGATGTATGCAAAATATGCCTTGATTAGATCTAAATTTGTATATGAGATATATGATATAGATCTATAACTGTTTTGTAGATTTACATGTTCCTGATTAAGGCGTTCCTCTTGGCCGTCCGGTCATAAGAACGAAGAAGGGTTTAAAGGCCCTCTCTTCCCATTCGATGGGGTGTTCTTATGACGTGTAGGGGTGCTGCGTGTTCGTCCTTAATCAGAAACCCAAAACTTACTTTCTGCAAAACCCTAGATCCTGAAACCCTAGGATTTATTGTGCATATTTTGTTTATGAACCCAACTTAATTAAGAATTAAGTTTATGGAATATTAATTAGGTCTAAAATTGAGAATTTCAGATCTAAGACATATTCATAATACTGGGTTCGGGCTTGGGTAGCTCAATTAGGTCTAAGCGGTTGATCAAACCGAATCAAGAGTTGGTTAGATGGGATCAACAATGCTTAAATTGACCAGCCTAATAGGATTAAGTCTGGGTCAAGATCGAGTCACGATCAAGCAAGACCTAATTAGGCTCAGAGGTTAGAGTCTGGATTGTAGGCTAACCCAATTGGTTCTGACTCAACAATTTGGTGTCTAAGGTAAGTTTGGCACAGACGACCGACTGGTTTTTAATTGGAAGCTACTCGACCTGAATGCGTTCTTGTGCGAGTTAACGGCATATTCCTTCCACCGGTCTCACTTACCTGGCCATATCTGTTGACACAGTTCTGATCTGAGGTGGTCAATAATCCGAGCTGACCCATGCCACTAGGTTAGTCATAATTGTTATGACTAAGCCAAGTCTAGTTTAATGAGACCTGAATCAATTCTCCCTAAGAAAAGATTAAGTCCGAGGTCTTCCACCATTGTAGACGTGCGGGCCCTTCCCGGGGTTGATTGTTCTCGGCTGGATACAGTGGCTCAGTTGCACCGGGAAGACGCAACCATGTCTATTAGGCATTGGATGCTATGGGCTGGAGGATGAGTTGGGCTCAATATTCCGGATACGGTGAGAGACCCAATTAGGAACCCAGTCTATGCAAATGGTGGGTCTGACTTAACTAAGGAGTGGATCAATATTCCGGATACGGTGAGATTCATGAATTAGAGACCAAGTTTGGGTGCACCATGATTAGAGAATCATTGAACAAGAGTTGTTCACTCATTGGCTAACCCATCACCAATAACTGTTAGGTGAGGTGATGAGTCAGTTGGTGAGACCGCACCACCCACTAGAAATCATCAATCGCGGAGATTTTCGCATCTCTACAGAGGGAGTGTAGGGATCCGAGAAAATAGTGGGAGCTAATTTGTTTAAAAATAAAATCCCTAAACAAATTGGTCAAGTCAAAATTACAGTATCTAACTAGAATCTTTGACTCTCTACAGGAAAATGTCTGCGTCCAACCCACTGGCACGTATCCTAGACACACATAGACTGACTGGACCCAATTATAAAGATTGGCTCAGGAACTACAAAATTATTTTGGGTTCAGAGAAGTTAACACATGTTTTGGACCAGGACCCTCCCACCTTACCAGCTCGTCCATCCACTGAACAGAGAGCGTCTCTGGAAAAATGGATTGACGAAGACAATAAGGCCAGATACTACATGTTGGGCTCGATGTCTGATGAGCTCCAGCGCCAACATGAAGATATCGGGACTGCTCGCCAAATGTTGGCTCACCTGCAGGAGATGTTTGGTGAACAGAGTCGCGCAGCCAAATATCAAGTCACGAAAATGACTTTTTAAGGCTAAGATGCGTGATGGGCAGTCAGTCCAAGATCACTGTCTGACAATGATCAAGGACATGGAAGAGCTTGAGAAGCTCGGTGTGAAGTTGGACTTGGATCTGCAGAACGATATTATTCTGCAATCCTTGACTGATGCATATGGGCAATTCATCATGAATTACCACATGCATAAACTTCAAAATTCCTTGGCCGAGTTGATGAATATGCTGGTTACCGCTGAGCTTTCTATGAAAGGTTCTAAAGGCTCAGTTCTTGCTATGGAACGGACTTCTTCCAAAAGAAAGTCTTATGGAAAGAAAAAGAAGTCTGTGAAAAAGCAAAAGGTGGAAGGATCAAAGAAGAAGAAGGCAGAACCGAAGAAGAAGGTCGATGGCAAAGGAAAGTGTTTCCATTGCAACAGCGACGGCCATTGGAAGCGGAACTGCCCTACTTACCTGGCCACCCTGAAAGAACAAGAAGGAAGGTCCTTCTGGAGGTATGCTCGTTATTGAGTCTAACCTTACGGTTTCTTCTGCATCCAGTTGGGTGCTTGACTCTGGTTCTAGTGCTCATCTGTGCACTTCTATGCAGGGTCTTGAGGATAGCAGGAGGCTGAGGGATGGAGACATGATCCTACGCATCGGTAATGGAGCAAGAGTTGCTGCAGTAGCCGTGGGAACATACCCTCTTCGATTACCATCTGGTTTAGACTTAGTTTTAAAAGACTGTTATTATGTGCCTGCAGCTAGCAGGAATTTGATTTCTGTTTCATGCTTAGCACAAGAAGGTTATGTGATCACCTTCTTTAAGGACCATTGTAACATTCTTTATGAAAGAAATAAAATTGCAAATGGTTTCCTTGTTAATGGTCTTTATCAGTTGCATATTGATGTACCTGTTTTAACTATCGAGCAAAACGTGAATGCCAAACGACCTAGGGATAGTCCAAACGACAGATATCTATGGCACCTGAGATTAGGTCATATAGCAGAAGATAGGATTAACAAATTGGAGAAAAATGGGCTATTGAGTCCATTGACTTTTGAGTCATATCCAACTTGTGAATCTTGTCTTCAAGGCAAAATGACTAAACTCCCTTTTGTTGGACATGGGGAGAGGGCCACAGATCTCCTTGCCCTAGTACATACTGATGTGTGCGGCCCATTTGATGTGCCGGCTAGAGGCAATTTTGTCTACTTCATTACCTTTACCGATGATCTGTCTAGGTATGGGTATGTGTATCTTATGAGACATAAGTCTGAAGCTTTTGAAAAGTTCAAAGAATTCAGACATGAAGTAGAAAAACAAACTGGAAAACCCATTAAGGTTCTTCGATCAGATCGAGGAGGTGAATACCTTAGCCGGGAATTCCTAGACTATCTTAAGGAAAATGGCATAGTCTCTCAATGGACTCCACCAGGAACACCTCAACTCAACGGGGTTTCAGAACGGAGAAATCGGACTCTATTGGATATGGTTCGATCCATGATGAGCTTCACAGACCTCCCTGATTTTCTTTGGGGACATTCATTATTAACTTCAATCTATCTTACTGAATAGGGTTCCCTCTAAAACCGTTCCTACCACACCGTATGAGATATGGCACGGTAAGAAACCAAGTCTGAGTCATCTCAGAATTTGGGGTTGTCCGGCTCATGTCAAAAGACAACAAGCGGACAAGTTAGAGTTTAGGTCCTTTAGAGCTCGATTCATAGGATATCCTAAAGAGTCATTAGGATACTATTTCTACATTCCAGAAGACCACAATGTGATTGTGAGTCGACATGCCATATTTCTTGAAAAATAGTTTATTCAAGATAGTGGCATTGGAAAGCAGATTAAGCTTGATGAGAAAGTCTCACAAGCAGAACGAGCTAAGGACCAAGTGGAACCAAATCAGGTTGAGCCAATAAGAACACTACCTCCTCCACCTCGTAGATCGGAAAGAGTTTCCCGTCCCCCTGAAAGATACTTAGGTATTATTTCAGAGGACGTAGAGGAAATGTTCCTCATAGGTAATGGTGCTCATGGTGATGATCCCAAAACCTACAACGAGGCGATATCAGATATCGACTCCGAGAAATGGCTTGAGGCAATGAAGTCAGAGATCGACTCGATGCACTCAAACCAAGTCTGGACCTTGGTAGATCCACCAGAAGGTATAGTACCTATTGGGTGTAAATGGATCTTCAAGAGAAAGATTGGTGCAGATGGGAATGTGGAGACATTCAAGGCTAGACTGGTGGCAAAAGGTTATAGTCAACGTGAAGGCATTGACTATCAGGATACCTTTTCCCCGGTAGCTATGCTAAAATCCATCCGCACATTGCTTGCTGTTGCAGCCTATTTCGATTATGAAATATGGCAAATGGACGTGAAAACGGCATTCCTAAATGGATATCTTGAGGAAGATATCTATATGGAACAGCCGCTAGGTTTCACATCCAGTGATACTGATCACAAGGTTTGCAAGCTGCAAAGGTCCATATATGGACTTAAGCAAGCATCTCGGAGCTGGAACACTCGTTTCAATGATGTGATCAAAAAGTTTGGTTTCATCAAAAATGAAGAGGAACCATGTGTTTTCAAAAGGGTCAGTGGGAGCGCTGTTGTCTTCCTCGTATTGTACGTGGATGACATCCTCCTTATTGGGAATGATATTCCCATGTTGACATCAGTCAAGATGTGGTTGTCCAAGGAATTCTCCATGAAAGACCTAGGTGAAGCATCCTTTATTCTAGGAATTAAGGTCTATAGGGATAGACCGAATAGGATGCTAGGACTTTCACAGAAGATGTACATAGAGGAAGTACTAAAGAGGTTTAGTATGGAAAACTCTAAGAGGGGATTAATACCCTTCAGACATGGTATTCATCTTTCCAAGAAGATGTGCCCCAGCACACCTGAGGAAATAGAACGCATGAGCAAGATCCCTTATGCTTCTGCAATAGGGAGCCTCATGTATGCCATGCTATGTACACGACCTGATATAGCCCATGCTGTGAGTGTCACAAGCAGATATCAGTCAAATCCAGGTGAAGAACACTGGACTTCTGTGAAATGTATCCTTAAGTACTTGAGAAGAACTAAGGATATGATGTTGGTCTTTGGTAATGGAGAACTCCAAGTTCAAGGGATACACAGACTCGGACTTCATGTCTGATATAGATGATCGAAAGTCGACATCTGGAAGTCTGTTTGTGTGCAATGGTGGAGCTGTCAGCTGGAAGAGTTCCAAGCAAACTGTGATAGCAGATTCCACCATGGAAGCAGAATATATAGCTGCATCAGAGGCTGCAAAGGAAGCATTCTGGTACAAGAAGTTTGCTGCAGAAATTGGAGTAATGCCATCAGATGCCATTCCTCTTTACTGCGACAACAATGGCGCCATAGCCCTTGCTAAGGAGCCGAGGTCTCACCAGAAGTCCAAGCACATTGAGCGGCGATATCATCTCATCCGCGATTACCTTGAGAAAGGTTACGTTGAGGTCAAGAGAGTCAACTCCGCAGATAATGTGGCAGACCCACTTACAAAGCCGTTGGGCCAGCAGAAGATCGAAGCCCACCTTGAGAAGATGGGACTTAGACTTGTAGCCAATTGGCTTTAGGACAAGTGGGAGATTGTTAGATATATGTGCCCTAGAAGCCAGAATTGGCTGACACTTGTAATACACTTCTAGGGGCAAAATTATAATTTTGACTATAATTAATAAAATGGGTTATTTTCTATCACACCTGTGTATTTAGTGTCTGTGATACATCCTTTGAGTTAATGGTAATGATAATTCATATTTTCAAGAGTTGAAAATTTAAGACATGAATAATCATTATTAACTCATAAACAGCTCCCGACCATAGGATCATCACGAGGATGGTGATTGATCCGGAAGGTTGGTGTACGATCGCTTCTCTTTAGTAGATGAGTCTTGAGTCTACGGTGTGGAGACACCGGAGCGAGAGTACAGGTACTCGTTAGAGAACGAGGGCACTGAGCGTGACCACCTCGAGTAGTCATTAGGAAGTCTACCTTCTCGTCAATGACTGACTCGATGCTGCAGTAGTGTGTCTGGTTCTTTGACCTGAGATGCATCGGCAGTTCACCTTGAGGGTGTTATAGTTTGACTACACCATTACTCGGTCTCCTAGCCATATGGAACCCTGAGGTGTATGTTGGCTATAGCATGTTCATTGTAGGAACTGGATTGCATCAAGATGGGATCTATCTACCTCGGTGGTAGAGGAGCAGCCCTATGATGAATCATGAGAATCAAGTCCAGAAGCCCATGGCCATGGCAGAGTGAAATAATAGAAAGAGTTTCTATTTAGATTTTCACATTGGACTCGAATCGAATGATTACATCATATGACAGAGACTAGGGTTTGACGAGTTCACCTTAACCCTAATCTGATCGGGGCTCAAGATAGAAGAACTTAATCACACAGGTAGCTGCACCAAGAGGTTCGCATTCAGCTCTGATGGGTTGTCTACCATATCTGCTAGGTGTCACTAGGTGAATTTGGGAGCAATTAGAATATTTACATGATCAATCATTCTAGCTGTTTGAATCAGAAGAGTTTTGATCCATCGAAGGAGTTTCGATGATGTCGATGATAGATATCATTATATATCCCATTACCATACAGACTGAATCTAACTGGATACACAAACAGGGTTTGAATTTGGTGTAATTAATTAAACTGATCCAGTTCAATTGATTTGAATGAGGTTCAATTAGATTCAGAAAATCGTGCTAGCACTCGATTGAAACCTACGTTCTTCTTTACTATCATAAATAATTATTATGACTAAGTCAAAGGAGTTTGTGCTCGATCAGAGGCCTTCACCTAGTCTGACTGGAGCCTGTCCAGATCAGAAAGGTTTCTTATTTTGTAAGATAATACCTGCCATTTTTGGTCACCTACCATTTCTCATCCTTTGACTTTGGTCAAAAGTTGACCTTTGATTGGTCAAATATTGACCATTGATACTTTGACTTTTGTCCATGTGTCATGCACCTATTGGAGAGCTGGTGGGGGCCTATCTCTTTGCCAGAACCTGGCAAGGAGGAGGGCGCATGCCACCCTTGGCGTGTGCCCAAGCAGGAGGCATCCAGAAGTCCCTGTTGGACAGGGACTCCATCTCCTTTTTGGATTCTGATTAGAGTTCTCCTAAGAATCAAGTTTGACTAGTCTTAGACGCCATCTAAGGAGGAATCCAAGGGACTCTATTCCCACTAATCAAATTTAGATCTAATTTCACAAAGGGTTGTGATTGGTTGGGAAGAAGAGGAGTTGGATCACAGATAGTCTATAAATAAGACCCTGTGCCCAACTCAAGGAGTATCTGAAATCAAGAAGAAAATCTCCATGCCCCAAGGCTTCCTCTCCTCTCCTCCTCCACATCAAAACATCTTCTCCCTCTCCTCTCCATGCCGAAAGTGGTTTGGATTCTTAGTTCGTAAAATCCAGACAAGAGAAAGGCGGCAGAAAGCTAGAAGGCTGCGCTGCTGCAAAGGACAACTACTGATCTTCGAAAGGTGTTTTGAAGATCCTCCAGATTAGATCCAGATCTAATTTTTGGAGATGTGATAGAGAAGAAGAGGATCTCCAGATCCAGCCTGAGTGCATATCGGTAGAGGCCAGGCACTTGTGTGGCTAGATCCAGAACCTTTCGCTGCTTACAGGATCATCAACGGATAATAGAGTTACGCACTTTAAGGTAAATTAAATTTGATTTAATTTATCTAAATTTATTTTAATTATTAAAATAATAAAAATTAGATCTGAAACATCCTAGATCTAATCTGGATTAAAGAAAAAATTTTTGAAATATATCTCTTGATCCGATCAGATCTGAACGAACATGATCCGAAAAATTAGGATTTTCTCTTCAAAACCTTCTTTGGGTTTTCATAGACACCAATCTAGGTGTCTAGGTGAGAGAAGAAAGAAGAAGAAGAGGGTCTTCTTCTAGTGTTTCTTCTATTCATCCCTTTTTCTCCATCTTTGAGATTTATTTTTGAGAGTGTCTCAGATCTAAAGTTCTCTTCTATTTTTTGATCTCTGGATAATCTAATCTCTGAAGAAGGAGCAGGCGCGAATCACCGTTGAAGAGGATCAGCATAGTACTAGATATTGTGTAATTTTCGAAGATTGAATTTCTGATTGGAATTCGTGAACTCATGTAGACATCTTTTAAAGGTTGGACATGTATGTAGTTTAGAGCTTTATCCTCAAGCTTGGATCAGCAAGCTAGAATATCTAACTTGCATAGATAATACGGATATGATCCTTTGGTACATATCTATAATAGATCTAGTGTAGATCTATGTTGATGCGATCAATATCTTTTCTTCTTTCTTATGTTTTTAATTTTTGATTTAATCTCATACCATAATTATGTATTAAAATCTTATATCTAGGATCTTCTTTGATATTATGAATAAATTTTGATTTATTTCAATCTTTCACTGTCTGATCTTGAAAAATTTTAAGATCTAGTCCTGAAATCCTAGATTTAGTTCCTTCAATTAGTATTAGAGCCTAAGTTGATTATTATATGATTATAGGTGCATGCTTAAATTATTTCTTAGATTATATCTAATTTATAATCTAATTATTAAATCTAAAATTAAAAATTATGATCACACGAACTGATTATATCTGCTATAAGGTTTATCCCTTATAGTGGCAAGGTTGTCCTAGTTCGTGTAGATTTATTTCTTATCATAATTTTGTTAGATATAATTTAATTTTATTTATGATTTATTAGATTTAAAAAATTTTAAATTTAAAAATAAAAATTTTAGATTTCACGGACTGATTATAAGGTTGTCCTACTATAAAGTTTATCCCTTACAGTGGAGAGGTTGTTCTAGTACATGCTGATCTAAAATATTGATTATAAAATTTTAGATTAGATCTAAAAAATTTTATGATCTAATTAAAATTATTTTAATTATCATAAATATGATAGATTTGATCTAAGATAATTTATGATTGATTGGAATTGAAATCATTTCAATTACATGAACCTATTTAGATTAGATCTAAAGTAGTTTCATACTTACCTTATTTGCATATTGATTATGAATCAAACATACAACTTGGTTAGTATAATCATATTATAAAAATATTTTACAAATATAAAAATCATTTTCAAAAAGTCAAACCCCAACCCTCGGAAACCCCAAAAAACTTTAATTAAGAATTAAGAGTTATTTGATTAGATCTAGATTGTGAATTGAAGATCCTAAGAGTAACAAAATCATACACATTGGGTAATAGGTTAGTGGGGATTGGGTTCCATTATTTGGGTTAAGCCTAGGGTAGGTTAAAGAATGACTTAATTAGAGAACTGACTAAATTCTAAAATCAATTAGTGTCTTAGTTTAGGTCAAAAAATTTTTAAGAATCAATTACAATAGTTGTAGTTGTCAAGTCCATGTCTTTAATGAGACCAGATGACTTGATTTTTGGCTATGCGGTCTAAACATGAACTATTAAGTTTTGATCTAATATCAAGCAATTAAACTAGTTTGGTATCAAGATTAAATTAGAATGGGGTGTACAATTATGTGTTTTAATTGGCAGCCCATTTTAATCTTAGTCATTTTTTATGGTTTCCTAAAGCAAGCTTTGGTAGACCCTCCCACAATCGAGACTACTTGGCCTCTTGATGAATTATGTTTTTGATCGGATCATTTGATATTCGAATTAGCCATGTCAGTAGGTAAATCATGTGACTGATTTAGGTTGCTCCTAGATAGCTAATAATGATCTCCTTAAGCTGACTTGTTGAAGCCAGTGGAAGGATTATGACAAGCTGGTTCATCTGACTTTCTCTCTTCTTAAATTAAAATCTCATAAAATTTATTAGGTTTCTTAAAAACTAAAAATATCCTATATGATAATTAGAATCATTAGCCTCCTATTAAATAGGTGATAATGGTCCATTAGTGGATAATCATGAGAGCCCACAAGCTTGTGCTTAATTCGCTAATGAAATTATCCCATTTCATAATATGATTTCTTAGCCACGTCTCTCTAAAATGGTGGTTAGGTTGATCCAACCATAGTTGAGCTTAATTATTTTATTAGTTAGATGGACGTATGATCATGTTAATGATTGGACCTAAACCAAGACTCTTCAGTAGAGGCCCTAGCTCTAAAAAGTCACTCATTTCAGTAATAACACAAACCAAACTTGGGGCATACAATTAAATTACTAAAAATTATTTTTAAAATAATTAGTTATAACCTATCCTTAATGTACAATGAGTTGACCAACCATAGTTGGATTTGTGCAGTCTATGTGGATTCTATACCTTCTAAGGAATTAGGATAATTCCTTGATATGGAGGTAGAGGCTATCATTCGATTAAAATAGGGAACAACCTTTTTGAATAAAGTTCAAATCTAAGGCATTAAATAAATTAATTTACTAATTTAAGCTTTTGTTTCTATCTATGCAGGTTAAACCAAACATAGTTGCTCAAGTTCACATTAGACAGTGATATTACTTATAGGACCTAAACTTCGATAATAAGTATATCGAAAGTTTGAATTGTTGTTCGGCAGCATGAAATGATTTCATTGCTGGTCCTCATGCCCAGATTAAAACATAAGAGTTCTAAGAATAACCTAGATTAGGCAAGTGCTGTAATGAGCAGGGCATTGAAGAGAAACTATCCTCAGTATTTGATGACCCCCGAACAGGCTGAATAAAGTGAGATGAGCAAGTTAGGTTTAGTTGATCAGGATGTTGATAAGTGATACATCTTTATCTCATACTTGTATATTTTTACTTAGGTATTGGATACTGAAAGTCCAGTCTATATTTGCAATACATTGCAAGAACTTCAAATTAGTAGAAGATTTGAAAATAATGAGTGATTCCTGAATGTTGGAGATGAAAGGTCTGTTCAAGTTTTAGCTATGAAAATAGTTTAATTTATTCTCAATACTAATATTATTTCTTTAAATGAATGTTATTATTATCCTTCATTTTTGATGAATATAATCTCTATTAGCCTTTTAGCCAAAGATGGTTATCATTTATTTATAAAAGAAGATTATTGTGATATCATTATGAATGATGTTACAATAATGCAAGGATAATAAAAAAATGGTATTTATATTTTATCGCAGCCTGTGAGTATAATGTATACTTCTAGAAAATATCCTAGATTAGATAATATCTCTGATATCTACCTGTGGCACTGTAGGCTAGGTCACATTAACAAGAATAGGATAAACAGGTTGATACAAGAGAAAATCTTCAAAGTCAGTAATTGTGAATCACTTCCAACCTGTGAGTTCTGTCTTCTTAGAAAAATGACAAAGTCACATTTTATTGAAAAAGATGAAAGAGCAACTGAGCTCTTAGGTCTAATACATACTGATGTATGTGGACCTATGAGTATAAGTGCTAGAGGTGGATATTTCTACTTCATCACTTTCATAGATGATCTATCTAGGTATGAATATGTCTATCTGATGAAACATAAGTTGGATTCATTTGAAATATTCAAAATATTCTAAAGTGAAGTAGAAAAATAAACTGAAAAGAGTATTAAAACTCTTTGATTGGATTGAGAAGGTGAATATCTATCCAATGAGTTCTTAACATATCTAGGAGAGAATGAAATTCTCTTATAGTGGACTCCTCTAGGAACACCATAGCATAATAGTGTATTGAAAAGAAGAAATTAAACCTTGTTAGACATGGTTTGATCCATGATGGGATTTGCTCGTCTATCTATTTCATTTTAGAGTTACACTCTTGAGACTGAAAGGAATATGCCCTCAAGCCAATCAAAATTTATTTATTTATTTGGGCTATTCTTTATCTTCCAAATGCATGTAATGATATTTTAAAATAAATAAAGGCATTTATTTCATCATATGCAGTGTCTTATTATTAATTTAAGATTATGATGAACCCCATAAATTAAGGCTACGATTTTAGGATTATGATGAGATCATACCAGTGAGACCTAAAATCTTAAAATCCTAATTTAAACATTCCTGGTCGATGGAACATTGAGTTGGGGATCAATGTTTTCAGTAAGACTAACACATCCTTTGTATGCTCGATTGAGAGGATGATTGATCTCACAATTACTTGTGTATGATACTAATACAAGGATGTGGGTGCTCATTAGAGAATGAGTTCACTAAATTGATCCATCGAGAATATCTAATGGAGTCTTATCTATATGTCAATAGATGGTTCTCATGGTGGAATTGTGCATGTAATCCTTAGAACTGAAACTACCATAGAACCTTATATATATATATATGAATCCATATTTTGATTCATACTCATTCATAACTTAGTCATGTACGAGGTGATCTGGATATGATGGATTATATATGAAGGTTGTGAGTAGGTTAACATGGAATCGATCACTCCTGGTGAGAAAAAATCGCATCCTATCTACTTCAAACAAATGATGATTCAGGAAGACTTTGATCAAAGTATGATAAAAATTAAAAATGGTTTCTAATATTTCATTAAATAAATTATCATCATAAGATTGAAAGAGAAATAAATATGATATTGGGTTTGACATATTTTCATACATAGAGTCATATTCAGGATGTAAGGTGATCGAAGGATCTAGTTGTACGGTAATTTTCTACTGAAAGATATTTTTGATATTTTTATCAAAATTTTACATCTTTCGAGAAGTCACGATACGTTGCTAGATGTCAATCATGTCTTGTGAATTTGATCAAATTAAATTTTTTTAATTTGATCATTAAATTAGAAAGTATTCTAATTGATCAAATTGGGTAGCCTTGTTTTGACCTAAATTAATTTGGTTGAGTTCTGACCAGATTAGGTCAAATCACACCCAGATCCACTGCTGGCTAGATGTGGAACCCAATGGATCACACATAAAAAAAATTGATTAAGGATCTAATTGGATTAGACCATGTTTGCAAGTTGAACATGCTAGCATATGTAGCAAACCCTAGCACCTAGATTTGAATCGGCTTCCAATTTGGGCTAATTAAGGTCAAATTTGAGCCAAATTGGATTTGGTCTTGAATTAGGTTAGCCTAGACTGATTGGGCTTTAGATGGAGTGTTAAATACCAGAATCCCACATGCCAGAGAGTCTCTCTCTTGTGCGTGGGAAGTCATTCATGCTCAAGAGTCCTTGGCGCATGGGTTTATGTAGGCGCCTACCTTCTTTGACTTTTCCTCCCTTTTTCCATGTCGTGTAAATTTACATATGGGCATGGACATCAAATATGGGGCGTAGAAGAGTCCTTCTGCAAGTTAAATACTTTGTTATTTGATTAATATTTGCATGAGAAGGGACTCCTTGCCACCCACTCTTCCAGGACTCCTTGCCACCCACTCTTCCTTGGCTCCTCTTGGACCAAGTCAAAGTCCCTTAGGATTTTGATTATTCAAAGATTATCTCCATGCTATTTTGCTAAATGGGCATCCCACTTTTAAGGCCATTGGATGGCCTACTTATCTAATCTAATGGTAGATTTTGATGGCGCCAAAAATAAAAGCCCACGACTCTTCATAAATAACTTATCTAGAATTAGTCCGAGAGTCCTTCTGCTTTAAGGCACCTCTTGGACTAAGTCTATATATCGTTATTATCTGATGAGGTATGAGATAGGCTAAAGGGACATGAGATAATAATATGGAAAGGGTGCGAGAAAATGTGTTGGCACCTCTACGTTTATTATAAATAGGGGTGCGCACCGAGAGTCCGGAGATTTAGAAAATTATCTTTCTTTCTTATAAGTATTTTCTTATTATCCAATTTTCTTTCTCCCCTTCTCTTGTCCAGACCTTGTCCTTATAAGGACAAGAAGTCATCTTAAGATAAAAAGTTTAGGAAGAAAAATTAAGAAGACAAGGGAAAAAGAAAGAAAGGTAAGGAGAGGTAAGGAAGGTGACATAAAGGCTAAGGAAGGTCTTGCCCATTTAATTAAAGTTCTTGTTATTAAAATTTTAATTATATAAATTAGAGGTGCTGGTGTCTTGATTAAATCTCCATATGGATCAACATTGGAGGGTGAACACGTGGGCACCTGGTGGAACCCCTAACGGACTGCTGCCGGCAATTAGGGTCAATTTAGGGTTTAGCGATAAGATGTATGTTCAATACTTTCTTTTATATTACAAATGCATGCTATATGATTTAATTGCTAATAAGGTGGTCCTAGGGTTTGGGTTTGGTTCGTATGATTTCGTAATTTTGCTTTGAAATCTATACTTCCGTCCTGTACACCAATCCCAACAGTGGTATCAGAGCAAGCCTTATTAGGTTAAATCATATATTGCTTTTCTTATATTATAATGGCATAAATAAAAATATGATATGATTTTTTTTTATTAGCATGTTATTTATATGATGTGATCATATTTTTATTTTTTATTATAATGAGATTATGATTTATATATTATTCTGTAAAGGTTGTCCTGACATAGTGGAAAGAATTCACTATGTAGTGATGGTTGTCCTAGAATAAGTGTACATGTTAATATTTTTATCATAATTAATATTTTCATGCATTTAGGATGTTTATCAAGAACATTTAAATTTCTCTTTAAAATTATATTAAGTTATTGTGTAATTAACCAATAGCTGAATCAATCTGGATATCTAATTGGTCAGTCGGTGTCTAGAAAAAGTGGTTCATGATTGGTAAAAAGAATGTGATTTTTTAATTGGTTCCATCGTCTGATCTGGCCAATTTGTTGGTGTCTAAGAAAAGCAACGGAGGGACTCCCATCTCTCTCCCACTTACCTAGCTGATTTGATAAATTTAATTCTAGATTAAATTACTTAGTGTTATATTCACTACATTAAGACCTTCCTTCATGCTAGGTCCTTATTATGTCCAGAACCATATTAGTTTTGTTGTGTAACCACAAGATCTATCATGGAGAATGATGTAATATTAATCTAGTGCATTGAGATGCCTACAGCATTTTGAATATACTGCTTTGTTGTGTAACCATAAGAGCAGATATATTTCATTTTGACTGTATAAAAATGAAGCATTCGACTTAACTAAAATATTAAAGTTTGTTGTACTAACACAAGGCTATTAATATTTTAGAGGCAAGGGTTTTTTATTGAGAGTTGCATAAAATGCAATTGGAAAGAGTTTCCTACCTTTGAACTTATAACAGGTTTGTTGTGCAACCACAAGACCTTTTATAAGGAATTAGGGTCTTATTCTCACTAAGAAAATCAATTAGAGGGTTATGATTTTTGATTAAATAATGGGAGACATAATTAAATTAAAGTCCTAGTTTAATTATGTATGTCATCATGAGTTGTTTGCTTATGTGTTGTTCTTTATTATGTAGATTAAATGGCTTCTTCACTTTCATTGCATTCAATTTTGGATTTAAATAAATTGACTGGTCTAAATTATGTGGACTGGTTGAGAAATCTAAAAATAGTACTCAGTCAAGAAAAACTCTCCTATATTCTTGATGCCCCTAATCCTAAGGCATTAGGGAAAGATGCTATAGATGAAGATAAGTCCACACACAAGATGTGGCAAAATGATTCTTTTACTATCAAATGCATCATACGTGCCTCCATGAATAATGAATTATAGAGGCAGCATGATGGCATGGACACTCAGTCCATATTGCTTAATCTAAAAGAGCTTTATGGAGAGCAGAGTAGAATTGCTAGATATGAGATATCTAAGCAATTATTTCATGCAAGAATGATAAAAGGAACATCCATACAAAACTATGTTCTGATGATAATTGACCTAATCATTCGATTAAGTCAATTAGGTTTTGTTATGGATGGAGAGTTAAGTCAGGATTTGATCCTGCAATCACTTCCAGAATCATTTTCTTAGTTTGTCGTGACCTATCACATGAACAAATTAAATTCTTCTTTGCCTGAGCTATTAAATATGCTTAAGACAATAGAAAGCCATATCAAAAAGGATAAGGCTCCTCTTCTTCTTATGGATGGGATCTCCAAGAAGGAGACAAAAAAGAGTTCAAAGAGGAGGCTGAACCCTAAAGATGGTATAAATAAGAAGAAAAAGGGGAAGAAGATCTCTAGACAGATGACCTATTTTCACAACGGTAAATAGATCATTGGAAGAGGAATTGCAAGGCTTACCTTGCAATCGTGAAGTCTGATGCAAATAATATAACAAAAGGTATGTATGAGATACATACTATATTGTCATTAAATTCTTCCATTTCAAACTCTTGGGTATTAGATACTGACTATGATTTTCATATCTGCAAATCTTTGCAGGGACTGCAAAAAATTAAGAGTTTGAAGAAAGATGACTTCAAGCTTTATGGCACTGGAGGAGAGTCTATCCAAGCAGAAGCTGTAGAGAAAAATATATTAAAATTACCTTCTGGGAAGATCTTAAAGCTTACAAATTGTTATTATATGCCTAAGATCATTAGAAATATTATATCTACACCCTTGATAATAAAACAAGGTTATAGTCTTGATGTAACGAGCGAAGGTTGCTCGATTAAATATTCTAATAAAAATATTTGTTTTGACATATTTAGCAATGGTTTGTTGACTCTATGTTTGGATGACAATATATTTCATATTGATGAAAATAAAAAACGTAAGAGAGATGGCATAAATAATATTTTACTTTGGCATTATCGATTGGGTCATATTAGTGAGGCTAGGATTAACAAGTTATACAAAGAAAAGTTCTTTGATCCTTTTGATTATGAATCATTAGAAACTTGTGAATCATGTCTCATGGGTAAAATGACCAAGACTCCATTTAGTGGACATGGAGAAAGGATAAGTGAGTTATTAGGACTTGTACATATGGATGTATGTGGTCCTATGACAACTCAAGCTAGAGGAGGATACTCTTATTTTATAACGTTCATTGATGATTTATCTAGGTTTGGATATATGTATCTTATGAAACACAAATTCGAAGCCTTTGATAAATTTAAAGAGTATCAAAGTATGGTCAAAAAAACAAATTGGACAATGTATAAAAATCCTTTGATTTGATTGAGAAGGAAAATACTTATCTAGTGAGTTTCTAGACTATTTTAAAGTTAAAGGAATTCTCTCTGAATGGACACCTTCTTATACACCGTAATTAAATAGTGTAGCCGAAAGAAAAAATCATACCTTATTAGGTATGGTACGGTCCATGATGTGCTTCGTTGAATTACCTATTTTCTTCTGGGGTCATGCCCTGGAGACCACAATTTACATCTTGAATGGAGTACCTTCTAAATCTGTATCTAGTACTCCATATGAGATATGGAGAGGTAAGAAACCTAATCTTAAGTATCTTAACATATGGGATTGTCCAGCATATGTCAAAAGAAATTTTGGACATAAGCTTGATGCTAGATCAGACAGATATCTATTTATCGAATATCCTAAAGATAGTATAGGATATTTATTCTACCACTCTACTAAACAAAAGGTTTTTGTAAGTAGGCATGCCACTTTCATGGAAAAAGAGTTTATCCTAGAAAAAAATAGTGGGAGAAATATTGAACTTAGTGAAATTCAGAAAAGATAAATAAAAATTTTTCAACCAAATAATCACATAAATATGAAAGAACCAAAACACATAACTCCTATCCGTAGGTCTGATAGAGTGTGACTTACACCCGGTTAGGTATGGGTTCATTATTGAGAATAATGAAGTCCAAGTCATTGAGAATGATGAACCTCTGACCTATACGAAAGCAGTCAAAAGTAAAGTCTCTGACAAATGGCTGGCTGCCATGCAATCCGAAATCGACTCCATGCACCCCAACAAAGTATGGACTTTGGTGGATGCACCAAAGAATATAAATCCTATTGGATGCAAATGAATTTTTAAGTAAAAGATTGGAGTAGATGGTCAAATTAAAACTTATAAGGCCAGATTGGTGACTAAGGGTTTTAGGCAAAAATAGGGGATAGATTATGATGAAACATTTTCACCTATTGTCATGGTCAAATCTATTCAGATTATGATGAAACATTTTCACCATGATTATAAAATATAGCAAATGGATGTAAAGACCGCCTTTCTTAATGGTTTTCTTGAGGAGGTCTATATGTCACAGCCAAAGGGATTTGAGTTAAATGAAAGACCAAATCAGGTATTCAAGCTTAAGAGATCCATTTATGGATTAAAGCAAGCATCAAGAAGTTGGAACATCCATTTTGATGTAACAATCAAAGAGTTTGGTTTCATCAAGAATGTGGATGAACCATGTGTGTACAAGAAGACTAGTTGGAGTACCATAGTTTTCTTGGTTCTATATGTAGATAACATACTCATTGAAAATGATATCCCAATGTTGTAATTAGTCAAATTATGGCTATCAAATAAGTTTTTCATGAAAGACTTGGGAGAAGCATCTTATATACTAGGAATAAAGATCTATAGAAATAGATCTAAGAGGATGCTAGGCTTGTCCCAATCTAGGTACATTGACTTAATACTGAAAAGATTTAGTATGGATTGGAGTAAAAGAAGTTACTTACCCATGAGTCAAGGCATATATCTCTCTAAGAAAATGTCTCTAGAGACACCTGAAGAGAGAAATAGAATGAGTTCTATTCCTTATGTTTCGGCTGTTGGATCAATAATGTATGCCATGTTATGTACAAGGCTTGATGTTGCTTATGCCTTAGGCATTGCAAGTAGATTTCAGACTAATCCAGGAGAGGATCATTGAAAAGCTATGAAAAATATTCTTAAGTACTTGAGAAGAACAAAAGATATTTTTCTAGTATATGGTGGTTCTAATCTTAAACTAGAAGCATATTCTGATTCTAGTTTTCAAACAGACCCAAATGATAGCAAATCCATTTTAGGGTATGTCTTTGCTCTGAACGGTGGAGTAGTGAGTTGGAAGAGTACTAAGCAACCAACTATAGCAGACTCAACAATTGAGGCAGAATACATAGCTGCAACTGAAGCCGCGAAAGAAGCTGTCTGGATGAAGAAGTTCATCACTGAATTGGGTGTTATTCTTGAAATTAAGAATCTAGTACCACTTTACTATGATAATACTAGAGCTATTGCTCAAGCAAAGGAACCAAGGTCTTATCATAAATCCAAACACATTCTGAGATGCTTCCATCTCATTTGTGAAATTATTGGAAGACAAGATGTTGTCATAGAATGAGTAGATACAAAGAACAACATAGTAGACCCATTCACTAAGGCTTTACCACTACAACTGTTTGATCGCCACCTTGATTGTATGAGATTAAAATATAAGGGCGATTGGCTTTAGTGCAAGTGGGAGACTGAAAGGAATATGCCCTCAAGCCAATCAAAATTTATTTATTTATTTAGGCTGTTCTTTATCTTCCAAACTCATGTAATGATATTTTAAAATAAATAAAGGCATTTATTTCATCATATGCAGTGTCTTATTATTTATTTAAGATTATGATGAACCCCATAAATTAAGGCTATGGTTTTAGGATTATGATGAGATCATACCAGTGAGACCTAAAATCTTAAAATCCTAATTTAAACATTTCTGATGAATGGGACATTAAGTTGGGGATCAATATTTCTGGTAAGACTAGCACATCCTTTGTATGCTGGATTGAAAGGATGATTGATCTCACAATCACTTGTGTATGACACTAATATAAGAATGTGGGTGCTCATTAGAGAATGAGTTCACTGAACTGATCCAAGTCGAGAATATTTAATGGAGTCTTATCTACATGTCAATAGATGGTTCTCATGGTGGAATTGTGCATGTAATCTTTAGACCTGAAACTACCATAGAACCTTATATATATATGAATCCATATTTTGGTTCATACTCATTCATGACTTAGTCATGTATGGGGTGATCTGGATATGATGGATTATATATGAAGGTTGTGAGTAGGTTAACATGGAATCGATCACTCCTGGTAAGAGAAAATCGCATCCTGCTAGCTTCAAACAAATGATGATTTAGGAAGACTTTGATCAAAGCATGATGAAAATTAGAAATAGTTTCTAATATTTCATTAAATAAATTATCATCATAAGATTGAGAAATAAATAAATATGATATTGGGTTTGACATATTTTCATACCCAAAATCATATTCAGGATGTAGGGTGATCGAAGGATCTAGTTGCACGGTAATTTTTTACTAAAGGATATTTTTGGTATTTTCATCAAAATTTCATATCTTTTGGGAAGTCACGATACGTTGCTAGACGTCAATCATGTCTTGTGGGTTCGATCGAATTAAAATTTTTTAATTTGATCATTAAATTATAAAGTATTCTAATTGGTCAAATTAGGTAGCCTTGTTTTGACCTAAATCGGTTTGGTTGAGTTCTAACCAGATTAGGTCAAATCACACCGAGACCCACTACTAGCTAGATGTGGAACCTAATGGGTCACACACAAAGAGAATTTATTAAGGATCTAATTGGATTAGACCATGTTTGCAAGTTGAACATGCTAGCACATGTAGCAAACCCTAGCACCTAGATTCGAATCAGATTCGAATCGGCTTCCAATTTGGGCTAATTAAGGTCAGATTTGAGCCAAATTGGATTTGGTCTTGAATTAGGTTAGCCTAGACTGATTGGGCTTCAGATGGGGCATCACATACCAGAATCCCACATCCCAAAGAGTCCCTCTCTTGCGCATGGGAAGTCTTTGATGCGCAAGAGTCCTTGGCACATGGGTTTATGTCGGCGCTTGCCTTCTTTGCTTTTCCTCCCTTTTTTCATGTCATGTAAATTTACGTATGGGTGTGGACATCAGATATGGGATGTAGAAGAGTCCTTCTATATGTTAAATACTTTGTTATTTGATTAATATTTGCATAAGAAGGGACTCCTTGCTGCCCACTCTTCCAGGACTCCTTGCCGCCCACTCTTCCTTGGTGCCTCTTGGACCAAGTCAAAGTTCCTTAGGATTTTGACTACTCAAAGATTATCTCCATGCTATTTTGCTGAATGGGCATCCCACTTTAAGGCCATTGGATGGCCTACTTGTCTGATCTAATGGTAGAATTTGATGGCGCCAAAAATAAAAGCCCGCGACTCTTCATAAATAACTTACATAGAATTAGTCCGAGAGTCCTTCTGCTTTAAGGCACCTCTTGGACTAAGTCTACATGTTGTTATTATCTGATGACGTGTGAGATAGGCTAAAGGGACATGAGATAATAATACGGAAAGGGTGCAAGAAAATGTGTTGGCACCCCTACGTTCGTTATAAATAGGGGTGCGCACCGAGAGTCTGGGGATTTAGAAAATTATCTTTCTTTCCTACAAGTGTTTTCTTATTGTCCAATTTTCTTTCTCTTCTTCTCTTGTCCAGATCTTATCCTTATAAGGATAAGAAGTTATCTTAAGACAAAGAGATTAGGAAGAAAAATTAAGAAGATAAGGAAAAAAGAAAGAAAGGTAAGGAGAGGTAAGGAAGGTGACATAAAGGCTAAGGAAGGTCTTGCCTATTTAATTAAAGTTTTTATTATTAGAATTTTAATTATATAAATCAGAGGTGCTGGTGTCTTATTTAAATCTTCATGTGGATCAATGTTGGAGGGTGAACACGTGGGCACCTGGTGGAACCCCTGACGAACTGCTACCGACAATTAGGGTTAATTTAGGATTTAGCGATAAGAGGTATGTTCAATACTTTCTTTTATATTACAAATGCATTCTATATGATTTAATTGCTAATAAGATGGTCCTAGGGTTTGGGTTTGGTTCGTATGATTTCATAATTTTGCTTTGAAATCTATGCTTCCATCTTGTACACCAATCCCAATAGAGACTGCATGTTATATATTGAACAATGTATCGAATAAATCTATCGCAAAGATTTCATATGAGATATGGATTGGGCATAGGCCTACACTCTCTCACCTATGGGTTTGGGGTTGTTCGACTTATGTCAAATATTTGCATACAGATAAACTTGTATCCTGGTCTGATAAGTATGTGTTTATAGGGTATCTCAAAGAAAGTAAGGATTACTATTTCTACCATGCTGATGAACAAAAAATGTTCGTCAGTCTTAAGATAATCTTTCTAGAAAAATATTCCTTGGTGAAGGAACTATTGCCTCTAAGATTGAACTTGATGAAGTTCAATAGGTAGAAACACCGACACCTACAGCTGAACCTGAGTCGGATTTGATTAGATTAGATCCGGAGCCCAATATACCTGCACCATTAAGATGATTCGGTAGAGTACCACGTCAGCCGGGCTGATATTATAGTTTTTTTGCTCAAGATGGTGATCCCATCGAACTTGATAAGAATGATGAGGATCCGATCATCTATATGGATGCAATGAAGAAATCTGATTCTAGAAATTAGCTCGAGGCCATGAAGTCCAAAATGAAGTTCATGAAGGTCAATAATGTGTGGACATTGGTTGACCCACCCATAAAGAATAAATCCATTGGATGTAAGTGGGTCTTCAAAAGGAAGAGGGATGCAGATGAAAAGGTGGAGACCTACAAAGCCCATTTGGTTGCCAAGGGGTATCATTATTGTTATGGTATTGACTATGACGAGATGTTCTCTCCTATGATAATGCTCAAATCCATTTGGATAATGCTTGCGATAGCTACCCATTTAGATTATGAGATCTGCCCGATGGATGTGAAGATAGCTTTACTGAATGGAGAGTTGACTGAAGAGGTATATATGATACAATCTGAGGGGTTCACATCTACAAATGAGTCTAAGGTGTGCAAGCTTCAGACATCCATTTATGGATTAAAGCAAGCTTCTCGAAGTTGAAACATGCATTTTGATAAAGTGATCAAAACATATGGCTTTATTAAGAATGGAGAAGAACCCCGCATTTACAAGTGGATGAATGGTTCAGCAGTGGTATTCCTTATCTTGTATGTGGATGGCATTCTCTTAATCGAAAATGACATTCCTGCACTATAGGGAATAAAAGTTTGGTTGTCTTTTTAGTTCTCCATGAAGGACTTGGGTGAAGCATCCTATATCCTAGGGATGAAGATCTATAGAGATAGATCTAAGAGGATGCTTGGGTTATCCCAGTCCACGTACATAGGTACTGTAATGAAGAGGTTCAGTATGGAGAATTCTAAAAAAGGCTATCTCTCAATAGGTCATAAAATTTTTCTTTCTAAGAAGGATTGTCCGACAACTCTTAAAGCGAGAGAATGTATAAGTAGAGTCCCATATGCTTCGATAGTGAGATTTATCATATACGCCATGACATGTATGAGACCAGATGTGGCATACTCACTAGGAGTAGTGAGTAGATATCAATTTGATCCTGGAGAAAACTACTAGAAAGTGGTTAAAGCCATCCTTAAGTACTTTAGAAATACTAAGGACCAATGGTTGGTTTATGGTGAGTTAGATCTAAAACTTGTGGAGCTTACAAACTCTAGTTTTCAATCTGACCATAATGATAATAGAAGCATGTCGGGATATATCTTTACTCTAAATGATGGAGCCATCTGCTGGAAGAGTTTCAAGCAGCATACTATGGTAGACTTTGTTTGCAAAGTAGAGTACATCACAGCATCAGATGCCATGAAGAAAGCTGTGTGGCTAAGGAAATTAATCATCAAGCTCAGAGTAGCACCCTTCCTTGATGGCCCGATCTTGCTCTACTGTAACAGCACTAGTGCCATTGCTTAAGTGAAGGAACCCAAGGCACACCAGCAAACGAAGCACATACTTTGCCACCTCCACCTAATCTGAAAGATCATGGATCAAGGTGACGTCGACCTTTCGAAGATTGTTGGAAAGATAAATTTGGCCAACCTCTTCACTAAAACCCTGACAATAAAGGATTTCAATAACCACAAGTCGAAAATAGATATTAGATACTGTGTTGAGTGGCTTTAGGATAAGTGAGAGTTGTTAGAAAATATATCCAAAAGTCAATCATCAGCCTATTGATGGTTGAGCTATATTATAATTATAATTAATTTTTTAATAAATAAAATATATTTTTGATATTTTTTTATCATAAAGTTTTCATCTTCTATTGAACTTCATTGTTGTGATGAAGTCCTTAGGACTATTCAGGTTCTATAAAGAGAGGATTTATTGATTAATCTTTAAAATAGTTTACGATCAAATGATAGGCCATTAATAAGGATGACAGCATCTATCGAGCATAGGTCACTGTGTACCATATAGGTTGATTGTTCTCTTAAATAAGCAGTGTGGAGACATTAGTATGACATACAGGTGAGATGTAAGGGTACGTCATCATTAAACATGATCAACTCTAGAGCATTTTGCTGTCAAGAATGTCTCTGATGGGATATATATTAGATATATGTGCCCTAGAAGCCAGAATTGGCTGACACTTGTAATACACTTCTAGGGGCAAATTTATAATTTTGACTAATATCAATAAAATGGGTTATTTTCTATCATATATGTGTATTTAGTGTCTGTGATACATCCTTTGAGTTAATGGTAATGATAATTCATATTTTCAAGAGTTGAAAATTTAAGACATGAATAATCATTATTAACTCATAAAATGCTCCCGACCATAGGATCATCACGAGGATGGTGATTGATCTGGAAGGTTGGTGTACAATTGCTTCTCTTTAGTAGATGAGTCTTGAGTCTATGGTGTGGAGACACCGAAGCAAGAGTATAGGTACTCGTTAGAGAATGAGGGCACTGAGCGTGACCATCTCGAGTAGTCATTAGGGAGTCTACCTTCTCGTCAATGACTGACTCGATGCTGCAGTAGTGTGTCTGGTTCTTTGACCTGAGATGCATCGGTAGTTCACCTTGAGGGTGTTATAGTTTGACTACACCATTACTCGGTCTCCTAGCCATACGGAATCCTGAGGTGTATGTTGGCTATAGCATGTTCATTGTAGGAACTGGATAGCATCAAGATGGAATCTATCTACCTCGGTGGTAGAGGAGCAGCCCTATGATGATCATGAGAATCAAGTCCAAAAGTCCATGGCCATGGCAGAGTGAAATAATAGAAAGAGTTTCTATTTAGGTTTTCACATTGGACTTGAAATCGAATGATTACATCATATGACAGAGACTAGGGTTTGACGAGTTCACCTTAACCCTAATCTGATCGGGGCTCAAGATAGAAGAACTTAATCACACAGGTAGCTGCACCAAGAGGTTCGCATTCAGCTCTGATGGGTTGCCACCATATACTGCTAGGTGTCACTGGTGGATTTTGGGAGCAATTAGAATGATTTAGATGATCGATCATTCTAGTTGTTCGAATCAGAAGAGTTCTGATCCATCGAAAGGAGTTTCGATGATGTCGATGATAGAGATCATGACATATCCCATTACCATACAAAACTGAACCTAATTGGGTCACACAAATAAGGGTTTAAATCTAGTGATCATCAATTGAACTGATCCAGTTCAATTGATCTGAATGAGATTCAATTAGGTTCAAGAAAATTGTGCTAGCACTCGATTGAACCTAACGTTCTTCTTTTACTATCATAAATAGTTGTCCTAATTGAGCCAAAGGAATTTGTGCTCATTTAGAGGCCTTCACTTTGTCTGATTGGAGCTTGTCCAAGTCAGAAAATGTTGTCTTATTTTGTAAGACATTACTTGTCATTTTCAGTCACCTGCCATTTCTCATCCTTTGACTTTGGTCAAAAGTTGACCTTTGACTAGTCAAATATTGACCATTGACACTTTGACTTTTGTCCATGTGTCACACACCTATTGGAGAGATGGTGGGGGCTTGTCCCCCTGCCAGAACCTGGCAAGGAGGAGGGCGCACGCCACCCTTGGCGTGTGCCCCCAAGCTGGAGGCACCCAGGAGTCCTTGTTGGATAGGGACTCCGTCTCCTTTTTGAATTTCAATTAGAGTTCTCCTAAGAACCAACTTTGACTGGTCTTAGGCACCTTCTAAGGAGGAATCCAGGGGACTCTATTCCCATCAATCAGATTTAGATCTGATTTCACAAAGGGTTGTGATTGGTTGGGAAGAAGAGGAGTTGGATCACGCTTAGTCTATAAATAAGACCCTGTGCCCAACTCAAAGAGCATAACAATTCTCCACGCTCCAAGGCTGCTTCTCCTCTCCTCCTCCACACGAAACCCACCTTCTTTCCTCTCCTCTCCACATCCAAAAGGAGTTTTGGACCTTGGTTGGTGCGATCCAGATGAGAGAAAGGCGACTGAAAGCTAAAAGGCTGTGCTGCTGCAAAGGACGACTGCTGATCTTCAAAAGGTGTTTTGAAGATCCTTCGGATCAGATTCAGATTTGATATTTAGAGATGTGATAGAGAAGAAGAGGATCTCTAGATCCAACCCGAGTGGATACCGGTAGAGGCTAGGCATTTGCGTGGCTAGATCCAGAACCTTCCACTGCTTACAGGATCATCAATGGGTAATAGGATTACCCACTTCAAGATAAATTAAATTTGATTTAATTCATCTAAATTTATTTTATTTATTAAAATAATAAGAATTAGATCTAAAACATGTCAGATCTGATATAGATCAAAGAGAAAAAATTTTGAAATATATCTCTTGATCTGATCAGATCTGAACGAATTTGGACCGAAAAATCAGGATTTTCCTTCAACTGGTATCAGAGCCAAGGTTCTAAAAGTGTTTAGATCTATTTTTAAATTTATTTTAATTAGAAAATAAGTGATTTTAGATGTCACATGAGATGTGATCAGATCTGAAATCAGAGAAAATTAAAATTAAATGATTTGGATCTAAGATTAGAAAATATGCATGACTAGTTCTAAAATAGAATAGTTCTATAGAATAGTCTTGCATGTTTTTAATTTAATTTGATTAAATCATATTTTAGATCAATTTATTTATTATTTTTTAATATTATAATGGTTATAATAATATCTTAAAAATAGTAAATAAAAATTATTTAATTTTAAACATCATATGAGATATGATTGATGCATGTCTAGACTAGTTGTAGAATAGTTCTACATAATTATCTAGATTAGAATTTATTTTGATTAGATCAATTTAAATCTAATTTTTTAGATTATTATGAGATAATTTAGATCTAAAAATATGCATGATTCGATACATGAGATGTATGCAAAATATGCCATGATTAGATCTAATTTGTATATGAGATATATGATATAGATCTAAAACTATTTTGTAGTATTGCATGTTCCTGATTAAGGCATTCCTCTTGGCCGTCTGATCATAAGAATGAAGAAGAATTTAAAGGCCCTCTCCTCCCATCTGATGGAACGTTCTTATGACGTGTAGGGGTGCTGCGTGTTCGTCCTTAATCAGAAATCCAAAACTTACTTTCTGCAAAATCCTAGATCCTAAAATCCTAGGATTTATTGTGCATATTTTGTTTATGAACCCTACTTAATTAAAAATTAAGATTATGGAATATTAATTAGGTCTAAAATTGAGAATTTTAGATCTAAGACATATTCATAATACTGGGTTCGGGCTTGGGTAGCTCAATTAGGTCTAAGCGGTTGATCAAACCGAATCAAGAGTTGGTTAGATGGGATCAACAATGCTTAAATTGACCAGCCTAATAGGATTAAGTCTGGGTCAAGATCGAGTCACGATCAAGCAAGACCTAATTAGGCTCAGAGGTTAGAGTCTGGATTGTAGGCTAACCCAATTGGTTCTGACTCAACAATTTGGTGTCTAAGGTAAGTTTGGCACATACGATCCGACTGATTTTTAATTGGAAGCTACTCGACCTGAATGCGTTCTTGTACGAGTTAATGGCATATTCCTTCCACCAATCTCACTTACCTGGCCATATCTGTTGACACAGTTCTGATCTGAGGTGGTCAATAATCCGAGCTAACCCATGCCACTAGGTTAGTCATAATTGTTATGACTATGACAAGTCTAGTTTAATGAGACCTGAATCAATTCTTCCCTAAGAAAAGATTAAGTCTGAGGTCTTCCACCATTGTAGATGTGCGGGCCCTTCTCGGGGTTGATTATTCTCGGCTGGATACAGTGGCTCAGTTGCACCGAGAAGATGCAACCATGTCTATTAGGCATTGGATGCTATGGGCTGGAGGATGAGTTGGGCTCAATATTCTGGATACGGTGAGAGACTCAATTAGGAATCCAGTCTGTGCAAATGGTGGGTCTGACTTAACTAAGGAGTGGATCAATATTTTGGATACGGTGAGATTCATGAATTAGAGATCAAGTTTGGGTGCACCATGATTAGAGAATCATTGAACAAGAGTTGTTCACTCATTGGCTAACCCATCACCAATAACTGTTAGGTGAGGTGATGAGTCAGTTGGTGAGACCGCACCACCCACTAGAAATCATTAATCATGGAGATTTTTGCATCTCTACAGAGGGAGTGTAGGGATCCGAGAAAATAGTGGGAGCTAATTTGTTTAAAAATAAAATCCCTAAATAAATTGGTCAAGTCATAATTACAGTATATCTAACTAGAATCTTTGACTCTCTACAGAAAAATGTCTGCGTCCAATCCATTAGCACGTATCCTGGACACACATAGACTGACCGGATCCCAATTATAAAGATTGGCTCAGGAATTACAAAATTATTTTGGGTTTTGAGAAGTTAACCCATGTTTTGGATCAGGACCCTCCCACCTTACCAGCCCGTCCATCCACTGAATAGAGAGCGTCTCTAGAAAAATGGATAGACGAAGATAATAAGGCCAGATATTACATGTTGGGCTCGATGTCTGATGAGCTCCAATGCCAACATGAAGATATCGAGACTGCTCACCAAATGTTGGCTCACCTACAGGAGATGTTTGGTGAACAGAGTCACGCAGCCAAGTATCAAGTCATGAAATGACTTTTTAAGGCTAAGATGCGTGATGGGCAGTCAGTCCAAGATCACTGTCTGATGATGATCAAGGACATGGAAGAGCTTGAGAAGCTCGGTGTGAAGTTAGACTTGGATCTATAGAATGATATTATTCTGCAATCCTTGACTGATGCATATGGGCAATTCATCATGAATTACCACATGCATAAACTTCAAAATTCCTTGGTCGAATTAATGAATATGCTGGTCACCACTGAGCTTTCTATGAAAGGTTCTAAAGGCTCAGTTCTTGCTATGGAATGGACTTCTTCCAAAAGAAAGTCTTATGGAAAGAAAAAGAAGTCTGTGAAAAAGCAGAAGGTGGAAGAAACAAAGAAGAAGAAGGTAGAGCCAAAGAAAAAGGTTGATGTCAAAGGAAAGTGTTTCCATTGCAACAGCGACGGCAATTGGAAGCGGAACTGCCCTACTTACCTGGCCACCCTGAAGAACAAGAAGGAAGGTCCTTCTGGAGGTATGCTCGTTATTGAGTCTAACCTTACGATTTCTTCTGCATCCAGTTGGGTGCTTGACTCTGGTTCTAGTGCTCATCTGTGCACTTCCATGCAGGGTCTTGAGGATAGCAGGAGGCTGAGGGATGGAGATATGATCCTATGCATCGATAATGGAGCAAGAGTTGCTGCAGTAGTCATGGGAACATACCCTCTTCGATTACCATCTGGTTTAGACTTAGTTTTGAAAGACTGTTATTATGTGCCTGTAGCTAGCAGGAATTTGATTTTTGTTTCATGCTTAGCACTAGAAGGCTATGTGATTACCTTCTTTAAGGACCATTGTAACATTCTTTATGAAAGAAATAAAATTGCAAATGGTTTCCTTATTAATGGTCTTTATCAGCTACATATTGATGTACCTATTCTAACTATCGAGCAAAACATGAATGCCAAATGACCTAGGGATAGTCCAAATGATAGATATCTATGGCACCTGAGATTAGGTCATATAGCAGAAGATAGGATCAACAAATTGGAGAAAAATGGGCTATTGAGTCCATTGACTTCCGAGTCATATCCAACTTGTGAATCTTGTCTCCAAGGCAAAATGACCAAACTCTCCTTTTGTTGGACATGGGGAAAGGGCCACAGATCTCCTTGCCCTAGTACATACTGATGTGTGTGGCCCATTTGATGTGCCGACTAGAGGCAATTTTGTCTACTTCATTATCCTTTACCGATGATCTTTCTAGGTATGGGTATGTGTATCTTATGAGACACAAGTCTGAAGCTTTTGAAAAGTTCAAAGAATTCAGACATGAAGTAGAAAAATAAATTAGAAAATCCATTAAGGTTCTTCGATCAGATCGAGGAGGTGAATACCTTAGCCGGGAATTCCTAGACTATCTCAAGGATAATGGCATAGTCTCTCAATGGACTCCACCAGGAACACCTCAACTCAACGAAGTTTCAGAACGGAGAAATCAGACTCTATTGGATATGGTCCGATCCATGATGAGCTTCACAGACCTCCCTGATTTTTTTTGAGGACATTCATTGTTAACTTCAATTTATCTACTGAATAGGGTTTCCTCTAAGACCGTTCCTACCACACCGTATGAGATATGGCATGGTAAGAAACCAAGTCTGAGTCATCTCAGAATTTGGGGTTGTCCAGCTCATGTCAAAAGACAACAAGCGGACAAGTTAGAGTTTAGGTCCTTTAGAGCTCGATTCATAGGATATCCTAAAGAGTCATTAGGATACTATTTCTACATTCCAGAAGACCACAATGTGATTGTGAGTCGACATGCCATCTTTCTTGAAAAATAGTTTATTCAAGATAGCGGCATTGGAAGGTAGATTAAGCTTGATGAGAAAGTCTCACAAGTACAACGAGCTAAGGACCAATTAGAACCAAATTAGGTTGAGCCAATAAGAACACTACCTCCTCCACCTCGTAGATCAGAAAGAGTTTCCCATCCCCTGAAAGATACTTAGGTATTATTTCAGAGGAAGTAGAGGAAAATGTTCCTCGTAGGTAATGGTGCTCATGGTGATGATCCCAAAACCTACAATGAGGCGATATCAGATATCGACTCCGAGAAATGGCTAGAGGCAATGCAGTCAGAAATTGACTCGATGCACTCAAACCAAGTCTGGACCTTGGTAGATCCACCAGAAGGTATAGTACCTATTGGGTGTAAATGGATCTTCAAGAGAAAGATTGGTGTAGATGGGAATGTGGAGACATTCAAGGCTAGACTAGTGGCAAAAGGTTATAGTCAATGTGAAGGCATTGACTATCAGGATACCTTTTCCCCAGTGGCTATGCTAAAATCCATCCGCACATTGCTTGCCGTTGCAGCCTATTTCGATTATGAAATATGGCAAATGGATGTGAAAATGGCATTCTTGAATGGATATCTTGAGGAAGATATCTATATGGAACAGCCACTAGGTTTCACATCCAGTGATACCGATCACAAGGTTTGCAAGCTGCAAAGGTCCATATATGGACTTAAGCAAGCATCTCGGAGCTGGAACACTCATTTCAATGATGTGATCAAAAAGTTTGGTTTCATCAAAAATGAAGAGGAACCATGTGTCTTCAAAAAGGTCAGTGGGAGCGCTGTTGTCTTCCTCGTATTATACGTAGATGACATCCTCCTTATTGGGAATGATATTCCCATGTTAACGATAGTCAAAATATGGTTGTCTAAGAAATTCTCCATGAAGGACCTAGGTGAAGCATCCTTTATTCTAGGAATTAAGGTCTATAGGGATAGACCGAATAGGATGCTAGGACTTTCACAGAAGATGTACATAGAGAAAGTACTAAAGAGGTTTAGTATGGAAAACTCTAAGAGGGGATTAATACCCTTCAGACATGGTATTCATCTTTCCAAGAAGATGTGCCTTAGCACACCTAAGGAAATAGAATGCATGAGCAAGATCCCTTATGCTTCTGCAATAGGGAGCCTCATGTATGCCATGCTATGTACACGACCTGATATAGCCCATGCTGTGAGTGTCACAAGCAGATATCAGTCAAATCCAGATGAAGAACACTGGACTTCTATGAAATGTATCCTTAAGTACTTAAGAAGAACTAAGGATATGATGTTGGTCTTTGGTAATGAAGAACTCCAAGTCTAGGGATACACAGACTTGGATTTCATGTCTGATATAGATGATCGAAAGTCGACATCTAGGAGTCTATTTGTGTGCAATGGTGGTGCTGTCAGCTGAAAGAGTTCCAAGCAAATGGTGATAGCAGATTCCACCATGGAAGCAGAATATATCGCTGCATCAGAGGCTGTGGAGGAAGCATTCTAGTACAAGCAGTTTGCTGTAGAAATTAGAGTAATGCCATCAGATGCCATTCCTCTATACTACGATAATAATGGCGCCATAGTCCTTGCTAAGGAGCCGAGGTCTCACCAGAAATCCAAGCATATTGAGTGGCGATACCACCTCATCCACGATTATCTTGAGAAGGGTTATGTCGAGGTCAAGAGAGTCAACTCCACAGATAATGTGGCAGACCCACTTACAAAGCCGTTGGGCCAACAGAAGATCGAAGCCCACCTTGAGAAGATGGGACTTAGACTTGTAGCCAATTGGCTTTAGAACAAGTGGGAGATTGTTAGATATATGTGCCCTAGAAGCCAGAATTGGCTGACACTTGTAATACACTTCTTGGGGCAAAATTATAATTTTGACTAAAATATCAATAAAATGGGTTATTTTCTATCACATATGTGTATTTAGTGTCTGTGATACATCCTTTGAGTTAATGGTAATGATAATTCATATTTTCAAGAGTTGAAAATTTAAGACATGAATAATCATTATTAACTCATAAAATGCTTCCGACCATAGGATCATCATGAGGATGGTGATTGATCCGAAAGGTTGGTGTACAATCGCTTCTCTTTAGTAGATGAGTCTTGAGTCTACGGTGTGGAGACATCGGAGCGAGAGTACAGATACTCGTTAGAGAATGAGGGCACTGAGCATGACCATCTCGAGTAGTCATTAGGGAGTCTACCTTCTCGTCAATGACTGACTCCATGCTATAGTAGTGTGTCTGGTTCTTTGACTTGAGATGCATCGGTAGTTCACCTTGAGGGTGTTATAGTTTGACTATACCATTACTCGGTCTCCTAGCCATACGAAACCCTGAGGTGTATGTTGGCTATAGCATGTTCATTGTAGAAACTGGATAGCATCAAGATGGAATCTATCTACCTCGGTGGTAGAGGAGCAGCCCTATGATGATCATGAGAATCAAGTCCAGAAGTCCATGGCCATGGCAGAGTGAAATAATAGAAAGAGTTTCTATTTAGGTTTTCACATTGGACTTGAAATCGAATGATTAAATCATATGATAGAGACTAGGGTTTGACGAGTTCACCTTAACCCTAATCTGATCGGGGCTCAAGATAGAAGAACTTAATCACATAGGTAGCTGCACCAAGAGGTTTGCATTCAGCTCTGATGGATTGCCACCATATACTGCTAGGTGTCACTGGTGGATTTTGGGAGCAATTAGAATGATTTAGATGATCGATCATTCTAGCTGTTCAAATCAAAAGAGTTCTGATCCATCGAAAGAAGTTTCGATGATGTCGATGATAGAGATCATGAAATATCCCATTACCATACAGAACTAAATCTAACTGGGTCACACAAACAAGGGTTTGAATCTAGTGATCATCAATTGAGCTGATCTAGTTCAATTGATCTGAATGAGATTTAATTAGATTCAAGAAAATCGTGCTAGCACTCGATTGAACCTAACGTTCTTCTTTTACTATCATAAATAGTTATCCTGACTGAGCCAAAGGAGTTTGTGCTTATTTAGAGGCCTTCACTTTGTCTGATTGGAGATTGTGAAATTAGAAAAGGTTGTCTTATTTTGGAAGACATTACCTGCCATTTTTGGTCATCTGCCATTTCTCGTTCTTTGACTTTGGTCAAAAGTTGACCTTTGATTGGTCAAATATTGACTATTGACACTTTGACTTTTGTCCATGTGTCACACATCTATTGGAGAGCTGGTGGGGGCCTGTCCCCCTGCTAGAACCTGGCAAGGAGGAGGGCGCTGCCACCCTTGGCGTGTGCCCAAGTTGGAGGCGCCCAGGAGTCCCTATTGGACAGGGACTCCATCTCCTTTTTGGATTTCAATTAGAGTTCTCCTAAGAACCAACTTTGACTGGTCTTAGGCACCCTCTAAGGAGGAATCCAACGAACTCTATTCCCACCAATCAGATTTAGATCTGATTTCACAAAGGGTTGTGATTGGTTGGGAAGAAGAGGAGTTGGATCATGCTTAGTCTATAAATAAGACCCTGCACCCAACTCAAAGAGCATAACAATTCTCCACGCCCCAAGGCTGCTTCTCCTCTCCTCCTCCATGCCAAACCCACCTTCTCCCTCTCCTCTCCACATCCAAAAGGAGTTTTGGACCTTGGTTGGTGCGATCCAGATGAGAGAAAGGCAACTGAAAGCTAGAAGGCTGCGCTGCTGCAAAGGATGACTGTTGATCTTCAAAAGGTGTTTTGAAGATCCTCCAGATCAGATCCAGATTTAATTTTTAAAGATGTGATAGAGAAGAAGAGGATCTCTAGATTCAGCCTGAGTAGATACTAGTAGAGGCCAGGCACTTACATGGCTAGATCCAAAACCTTTCGTTGCTTATAGGATCATCAATGGGTAATAGGATTACCGACTTCAAGGCAAATTATATTTGATTTAATTTATCTAAATTTATTTTATTTATTAAAATAATAAGAATCAAATTTGAAATATCCTAAATCTGATACAGATCAAAGAAAAAAAATTTTGAAATATATCTCTTAATCTGATCAGATTTGAACGAATCTGTACAAAAAAATCATGATTTTCCTTCAATATAGGTACAAGTATCTCTTAGACCTGAGGTTACCTTAGTGGCTTACAAGTAACTCACTATGCTTTAGTACCAAACTAATTTAATTTATAATTTAGTAATGGAAGGTTTCTAGGCACAGTGGTGTGGACACCAGAGCCAACATAAATCGGCAACATAATTTAGATTCAATTTGGATTGAAGAAGCCATATCAGAATAACTCTACTTCAGTTATTTTATTCTAGTCCTTTTGATTTAATCAATTAGTTCTTTTGATGCATTTAGTTTTGTATCCATAGGACCATGCTTTGGTTTATTTTAGATTGAGCCTTATTTGGAAAGAGACCATCATAAAGAAGCAAGCTTGGTCCACGTCATCTTTGGAGCCACCATCCTCCAATGCCCAGGGAAGAAATATACATGCCAGCATGTACCATGCCCAAGGATCCTCCTGCCAAGTTGTGCCAGGCATCAAGCGCCCACATGGAGTTCCTTTTCTTCCCTAGGATTCCTTAAGAGTTCTTGATTTCCTACTTATTTTGTTAAAAAGCTGATTTCTTTCCTATGGTTCCATAAAAGATAGATATGATATATTATTGTATTTGGAAACCATACATAATGTTTTACTTTTTTGTTGGGAGGGTTGACTTTTTCTTGTAAAGAAAATAGGATTTCTAAAGAAATAGGATCCCTAGGATCCTATATAAACCCATGTATCTTTCATGAATAAGACAATGAATAAATGAATCAATTTATAATTCCCACAAACACTTGTGTTGGTCGCTCCGAGAGGGAGAGGGTGTGAGATCCAAAATCATCCCACGAGGGGAGGGTGTGAGGCCTATCTTTTTCTATCTTTTTGATCTTTATTTTCTTGAGATTCAGTGTTCCTATGATCCTGATTCGTCTTCACCATCTACCTACATAAGCCTATTCCACCAAAAGAAGGTCTGTTTCATGTAAGATTTTTATCTATCATGTAGAGAGAGAAAGAGTGATCTATTATTCTATAGATCAAACGTTGATAAGGACCTTCGTTCCTTCTCAACTGATCTTTGATTTTTTTTTTTACTTATTTTTTTTTAGATCTGATGTTGGTAAAGACCCAGTTCTTTATCGATAGATCTGCTTGGTTAAAAGATTAAGAGCCCTAATTAGGGTAGTTTCTTAACTACCATGATCCGAATTCTTCTTATCTTTTTTTGGATTTCTTGCAGACTTAATTTCTTATTATCCTTCATTCCATTTATATTTTTTTTTTTGCAATTATTTATGAGTATGTTTAATTTTTTCTATCTGTCTATTTAGTTTATTATTGCTAGTTATTTACTGATCTCTAAAATGGCATTCATTAGCATCATTTAGATTGATCGTGCTTTGATTCCATGTCAATCAGTCACGCCTCCTGAGTAGAGTATAGGTAACTATACTTTTGTCCTAAGAATAATGTGCCACGACCGGACGTGAGTTGTTGTTGACGAATGGAAGGAAGCTTTGTGTTTTTTTTTCTTTTCTTTTTCTAGGCTGTCCCGCATCAATTTGGTATCAAAATCGGATTGGTTAGGGCTTTAGTTTAAATTCTACAATTTAAAATTCCTGCAAGTTAAATTTTCATAATTTAAATTTTATAATTTACTTTTCAATATTTTTTTTCTTTTTTACTGTATTTTATTCCTGCATCCTAGACTTGCATGACCACTAGATCAGGTATTCAGTACCAACATCCTACTTTCTCACCCAGTACCAACATGGATTCCAATACAGCAGCCATCATTAATGCCTTGATTGAGAAGTTTGATGATATGAAAGATTTTATGAAAACCATGAGTGAAAGAATAACAGTACTAGAAGAAGCTAGGCAAAGAAAATCCAAACCTGAGTCTCTCCAACTACCTACAAGACAGAGAAGAGGGAACCTTGACCTAAATCGACCTATAGCAGCACGCCACCATCATAACCGGTTCGATTAGGATGAGCATGTCCTTAGTAATGTAAAGATCGAAGCCCCAAGTTTTGATGGTTGTCTAGATCAGAGAGAGTGCCTAGATTGGGAATCGAGCATGGACCATTATTTTGGATGGTACGAAATGTCTGAAGCAAGAAGAGTTAGATTTGCTAGGATGAAGTTGGTTAGGCAAGCCTGACTTTATTAGGAAAGTGTTGAACGTCTTCTCAATCAGAGAAGACAAGATTTGATAGAAACCTAGGATGAAATAAAAGAGAAACATAGAGAAAAATACCTCCCCACCTCCTACCAACAAAGACTTTTAGATCAGTGGCAGAGACTTCCTCAAGAAAATAGATCAGTCATAGAGTACATCACGAGATTTGATGAGTACCTCATGAGATGTGGAGTAACTCATGATAGGGTTGTTACCTTGTCTAGATTTAGAGCTGGATTACGAGAAGATATCCAGCGTGAGCTCTTTTTGCGAGAGGTAAGCACGTTAGAACAAGCTTATCAATTTGCCCTAGACTTTGAGAGATTTTCTAGGTATTTGATCATCCATCATCTTGAACCTTATCGAGTAACCCCTTCTGGATCGAGACCCAATACTACCTAGACTCCTAGTAATGGACCTCCACCTATAAATCCTATTATGAGAAAAGAAGATAAAGGAAAAAGAGTTGCAGAAGAGTTATCTAAGGGAAGTAATTCTCGATCCCACTGCTTCAAGTGCCATGGTTTTGGTTATTTTGCTGCACAATGTCCCAACCGATCATTATTTATGGAAGAATTAGAAGAGAAAACTCTAGAAAAATATTGAGGAGGAAGTTTATGAAGCTGATCCAGGCTTAGCCAAGCAGTTTGAGAGTACTGAGAAAATCCTAAGTTTTGTTGCACCAGAGTCAGACCTTAGGCTTGGAGTCGTTAAGTATGTTCTAGCACAGACTAAGGAGAGTGAAGACTGACGTAGGACTTCTATTTTTTATACCTTCATAAAATTTAGTGATAAAATTTGTAAGATGATTATTGATAGTGGTAGCTGTATCAATGCCATCTCCACCAACATGATTAAGCGATTAGGATTAGCTCTTGTAGATCATCCCAACCCATACTATGCGTCTTGGATAGATTCCTCCTTTATTCCCATCAAACTTAGATGCCATGTTCCCATCCAGCTCCATTCTTACCAAGATCATGTTTGATGCGATGTCTTACCCATGGAAGTC
The DNA here is from genome assembly GCA_006176705.1 of Cocos nucifera. Lineage (NCBI taxonomy): Eukaryota > Viridiplantae > Streptophyta > Magnoliopsida > Arecales > Arecaceae > Cocos > Cocos nucifera. The sequence goes on along the minus strand of QRFJ01004995.1, from coordinate 17,990 downwards.
GGAAGTATCATATTAGGTCGGCCTTGGCTGTTTGACAATGATGTTACGATTTATAGCTGAACCAACTCCTATAGTTTCACTCATAAGGGTAAGATGATCACGATCAATCCTTCCCCATCTAAGGCTACCAATAGAAAGATAGATGGTGGACCAAAAAAAAATATCAAAAAGAAAAGCCTCCATCTGATAGGTGCTAAGGAATTAGAGATGACCGTGAGTAAAGGATCACTAGTTTGGATGATTGCTATGAGAAAAGTTCATGAGGACCCTAAGATAGATCATCCCAAGGAAGTAGTTCATAGATATCAATCTAGAAAATCAATAGACCTTATCCCACTGCCCATGCATGTTAGAATTTCCAAATCTGTAGAGTCATTTGCATAGCATGTCAAGAGTTTACATAAAGAGATCAATAAAAAAATTAGTATTAGTAATAAAGTTTATAAACAGAATGTAGATTCTCATCGACATGCCCAAGAGTTTGCAGAAGGAGACTATGTGATGGTTCGAATGAGGTCTTAACGATTTCCATCAGGAACCGCCAAGAAGTTACATGCTCGAGGAGTAGGTCCATTTAAGATTTTAAAGAAGATCGGACCAAATGCTTATGTTGTGGACTTACCTTCTGATTTTGGGATTAGCTCTACTTTTAACATTGTAGATCTCGTCGCCTATAAAGAGCCAACTTGAATACCTAGTGAGCCATTTGAGCTTGAACCAACCTTTGAGAGAGAGCCTATTCCTGAATGTCCACCAGCCAAAATGTCAAAGCATGATCAGATTGAGAGAATTTTGGATGAGTAGATCATCTCCATCTGGAGTCGAGGCTATCAACGGTACTTAGTTAGATGGCGAGGTCGACCGAAGTCTGAGGATACCTGAATCACTCGAGAAGAGCTGCAGCTTATTGATCCCAATTTGCTTGAGCGTCACCAGAGCAAAATCGACCCCCACTCGATAGGGTCGAGTTCTCGCCACCCCGAGAGAATTGGTGCGGACATTAGAGCCAATAGAAGTCGGCAACATAATTTAGATTCAATTTGGATTGAAGAAGCCATATCAGAATAACTCTACTTCAGTTATTTTGTGCTAGTCCTTTTGATTTAATCAATTAGTTCTTTTGATGCATTTAGTTTTGGGTCCAAAGGACCATACTTGGGTTTATTTTGGATTGAGCCTTATTTGGAAAGAGACCATCATAAAGAAGCAAGCTTGGTCCACATCATCTTTGGAGCCACCACCCTCCACACGCCCAGGGAGGAAATACACACGCCAGCATGTGCCATGCCCAAGGATCCTCATGCCAAGTTGTGCCAGGCATCAAGCGCCTACATGGAGTTTCTTTTCTTCCCTAGGATTCCTTAAGAGTTCTTGATTTCTTACTTATTTTGTTAAAAGGCTGATTTCTTTCCTATGGTTTCATAAAAGATAGATATGATATATTATTGTATTTGGAAACCATACATAATATTTTACTTTTTTGTTGGAACGGTTGATTTTTCCTTGTAAAGAAAATAGGATTCCTAAAGAAATAGGACCCCTAGGATCCTATATAAACCCATATATCTTTCATGAATGAGACAATGAATGAATGAATTAATTACAATTCTCACAAACACTTGTGTTGGTCACTCCGAGAGGGAGAGGGTGTGAGACCCAAAATCGCTCCACAAGGGGAGGGTGTGAGGCCCACCTTTTTCTCTCTTTAATCTTTATTTTCTTGAGATTCAGTGTTCCTACGACCCCGATTCGTCTTCACCATCTACCTACATAAGCTTAACCACCAAAAGAAGATCTGTCTCCTCCAAGATTTTTATCTATCATGTAGAGAGAGAGAAAGAGTGATCTATTATTCTATAGATCAAACGTTGACAAGGACCTTCGTTCCTTCTCAACTGATCTTTGATTTTTTTTACTTATTTATTTTTTTTTTAGCTCTGATGTTGGTAAAGACCCAGTTCTTTATCGATAGATCTGCTTGGTTAAAAGATTAAGAGCCCTAATCAGGGTAGTTTCTTAACTACCATGATCCGGATTCTTTTTATCTTTTTTGGTTTTCTTGCGGGCTTAATTTCTTGCTATCCTTCACTTCATTTATATTTTTTTTTGTAATTATTCATGAGCATGTTTAATTTCTGCTATCTATCTATTTACTTTATTATTGCTAGTTATTTATTGATCTCTAAAATGGCATTCATCGGCATCATTTAGATTGATCGTGCTTTGGTTCCATGTCAATCAATCACGCCTCCTAAGCAGAGTATAGGCAACTATACTATCTGTCTTGGGAATAATGTGCCATGGTCGGATGTAATTTATTATTGACGAATGGAAGGAAGCTTTGTGTTTTCTTTTCTTTTCATTTTTTATGCTGTCCCGTATCATACAGTCAAGTACTTATGAAGTCAGTGTATGATCAAGATGGGATTGACCACTCGAAGAGTTGGAGAAGAATGTATCATTGTATTTCAATATAGCAAAACCTTAACCAGAGTAATCCATAAGATGGATTTAGTATTTTAAAATATAATGTGGATAGCTTGATCAGAGTTGCTAGCTGAATTCTAAGGTGTCCTACAAGCATTTTGGTCAAAGGAATGAATTATATAAAAACTATGTCCATATGGGTTCTAAGGATGTTATCCTACACATTCGACCTATCCGACCATCAGATACCATTGCTAGATGGTCACTTTGATTGGTATAAAAATTTATTTCTATGCTACCGACTTAGATTTGGACCTATAGAATAATATACATTAAAGTTCACGATCTGATCGGATGGTTGATCAATGATTAAGATCATTCTAGGGTTAAACGATCAATATGATTGATGTTTAACCTAGTGCAAGTATTGCAGGAGGATCGATTAGCAATTGGATTGCTAATTAGCTTAATTTGATTAAGCTAGAGGATTGAGATTAAGTCTAATTAAATATCTACTAATTGATTTTTAGTTGAAATTAATAGTTACTTAAAAAGGATTGCACATTCCTAATTCATCTCTAATTGTATTGAATCGATCTCCATTCAAGGGTTTTGCGAAACTATCTGCTAATTGATTTTCACTTGAAGCAAATTCAAGTATAATATCACATTTTTGAATATGATCTTTGATAAAGTGATGCCTAATTTCAATATGTTTAATTCTAGAGTATTGAATGAGATTTTTAGTTAAGTTTATGGCACTTATGTTATCATATTTTAATGAAATTTTATTTTATTCAATACCATAATCCTTAAGTTATTGGTTAATCCAAAGGAGTTGAGAATAGCAACTTCCAACTATAATGTACTCGATCTCAACCGTGGATAAAGCTACCAAATTTTGCTTTTTATTGAATCAAGAAATTAAGTTTATCCTAAGAAACTGACATGTACTAGAAGTACTTTTTCTATCAATTCTACAACCTCCATAATTTGCATCAGAAAAACCAATTAAGTTAATTGAGGTTTGCTTAGAATACCATAATCCTAAATTTTGTGTTCCTATCAAATATTTTTAGATTATTTTAACAGCAATCATATGAGATTTCTTAGGATCATATTAAAATCTAGCATATATGCAAAAACTAAAGAGTATGTCAGGTCTACTAGTAGTTAAGTATGGTAGAGAGCCAATTATACCTCTATAAAGTTTTTGATTGATACTCTTACCATGTTAATCTTTATCCAATTTGTAAGATGGGCTCATTGGTGTGCCAATCACCTTTGAATTTTCCATCCCAAACTTCTTTAGCGTTCTTATACTTGGTTTGGGAAAGAAAAATATCTTCCTTTGTTTGTTTGATTTGAAGTCCAAAGAAGAATGTTAGCTCCCCCATCATGCTCATTTCAAATTTGCCCTGCATTAACTTGGCAAATTCTTGGCAAGGATTTTCATTAGTTGAACCAAAGATAATATCATCAACATATATTTGAACAATAAGCAGATCTGATTTCTTTCTTTTCAAAAATAATGTAGCTTCTACACTGCCTCTAGAAAAATCATTATTGAGCAAAAATTTATTTAATTTATCATACCATGCTCTTGGTGCTTGTTTCAAACCATACAAAGCTTTATTGAGTTTAAAAACATGATTTGAAAAAGTATGATTTTCAAAGCCTGGTTGTTGTTCTACATAAACTTGTTTAGCAATATAACCATTTAAAAAAATATTTTTTATATTCATTTGATATAATTTGAAATTCATATAATAAGCAAAAGCAAGCAGTAATCTAATAGCCTCTAATCTGGCTACAAGTGCATAAGTTTCATCAAAATCTATTCCTTCTTCTTGATTATATCCTTTAGCTACTAATCTGATTTTATTTCTTATTACATTACCATTTTCATCTAGTTTATTTTTGAATACCCAGTCAGTGCCAATGATGGGATAATTAGGGGGTCTATCAACAAAAGTCCAAACTTTATTTCTTTCAAATTGATTTAATTCTTCTTGCATAGTAATTAACTAATTTGAATCATTTTCAACTTCTTCAATAGTTTTTGATCCTACTTGAGAAATAAATACAAGGTAATCATGATGTTCTCTAAAATTAGATCTAGTTTTTACATCTTGAGATGGGTTACTAATTATAAGATCTTTAAGATGATTATGAGCATACCTCCATTCTTTGGGTAGATCTTGATATTTTTGGTTCATACCTTCTTCTTGGATTTCTTCATGGTTATTGACATTTGGCTCACTTTCTTCATCAAGATTGGAATTGTCTTTCAAGGTAAGTTCTTTTACTTTCTTTTCTAAGTTTCTTGTATCATCATCAAAAATATCTTTTTTTCTTGATGAAAGGTTGTTAGATTCATCAAAGACAATATGAATAGATTCTTTAACAAATAAGATGTGTTTGTTAAAAACTCTATATGCTTTGCTTGATGTAGAGTATCCAAAAAAAATACCCTCATCAGACTTAGAATAAAAAATTTTAAGTTTGTCTTTTCCATTATTTAGAACAAAATATTTACATCCAAATACATGAAAATAATTAATATTAGACTTTTTACCTTTTCAAAGCTCATAGGAGGTTTTCTTAAGAATGGGATGAATCAAAACATGATTCAAAATATAGCAAGCAGTATTAATGGCTTCAGCCCAAAAATATTTTGGAAGACTTGCTTCACACAACATAGCTCTAGCCATTTCTTCTAAAGTGTTATTCTTTCTCTCAACAACACCATTTTGCTGAGGTATTTTTGAAGCAGAAAAGTTATGTTCTATTCTATTTTTATTACAAAATATTTTAAAGTTTTGATTTTCAAATTTAGTACCATGGTCACTTCTGATTTTAATCATTATTGAGTTTTTTTTCATTTAAAACTTTCCTATATAATTTTGAAAAAGCAGAAAATGCATCATCTTTATGTGCCAAAAACAAAACCCAAGTAAAACAAAAAAAAATCATCTATAATCACAAGTCTATATTTCTTTTCTCCTAGGCTTGTTTGTGGTCCATAGGTCTGAATAAGTTCATGTGAATTAATTCAAGAGGTTTAAAAGTTGAAACAATATGTTTAGATTTAAAGCTCTCCCTAGTTTGTTTACCAAATTGACATGTATCACAAACATGATCATTTTCAAAGCTTAATTTAGGTAAACCTTTAACTAAGTCTTTAACAACTAATTTTAATAAAGTGTGCATGCTTGCATGACCTAATTTACGATACTATAGTCAAGTAGTTTCTTTGATCTTAGTATCTTTAGCAATAAGATATTAGCTACTCTTTATGGCTATTTCATCAAGATCAACCATGTAGCTATTTCCATGCTTGTGTCCAATAAACTTGATTCTATCATCAAAGGGACTAGTGACTATACATAAAGATGATTCAAAAATGATTTTGAAATCTTTGTCACTTAATTGACTTATGCTTAATAAATTATGCTTTAAGTTATCAACAAGTAGGACATTCTCAATGAAGGTGGAGGGAGTGAGTTTGATTTTACTAATATCAATATTTTTTTTTTTTCATTGTCACCAAAAATTACTAATCCTCTATTCTTTTTCTCAAGGGTGATGAATTATTCTTTGTCATGCATCATATATCTTGTATAGCCACTATCTAGATACTAAGCTATTTCATCTTTATCAGCTGCAAGACATTCCTGCAAAATAATCAAGTGGCTGATTTAAGTATCCAAGTCTTCTTGGGTCCTTTAGGGTTAGTATTTATGATTCCCTTAGGAACTCAAATTTTCTCGACTAAATTTCCATTAGTTTTACTAAAATTATATGCATATGCTTTGTGCCCTAACTTACGATAGTAGAAACAAGTAATGTCTGAAAAGGAATATGATGATGTTGAGTTAGTGTAGAGATTCTTTAAGAATTTTTATTTCTTGTTAGGATTATAACCTATTCCAGCTTTATCATAGATTGCTTTTTGGTTATTTAAGATCATTTTTAGTTTTTCAGAACTGCATGTGAACTTATCAACCAATAGTCAACATTTGAATTTTCTTTCCCAAAGAGTCATTTTTTTTGTTAAAAGCTTATTTCTTTATAAGATTTCTTCTTTTTCTTTGGATAAGGTATCACATATTATTTTTAGATTTTTGTTTTTACCAGATATCTTTCGATATTCTTTCATTAGATCGTAAAAGATATCTTGTAATTCATCAAATGAATAATCTTGAGTGATTTTGGAGTTTACCTCATTCTCTTGTGCCATGAACATAAGTTTACAACATCTTCAATTTCTTCATTGGAGCTAGATTCATCGTTGTCACTCCAAGTAGCAATCATTGCTTTCTTCTTGGCTTTCTTAATGCTTTCTTTTAAGTTGGGACAGTCAGCCTTGAAGTGTCCAGATTTTCTACATTCAAAGCATAATGGCTGCTCCTTTTTCTTTTTCTTGTCCTTGCTTGTTTGACCTTTGTTTAGAGATTTCTTCTTGAAGCCTTGCTTTCTTCTTCTTATAAATTTCTTGAATTTTCTTATGATCAAAGCTATATCCTCATCTTCCTCATCTTCATCATCTTCATCCATTAATTCATCTTCTTCTTCATCAAATGCAGCAGATTTGAGGACAATGATCCTCTTCTTTTTGCCTTCATCTTCATTATGCTGCCTCATGGTAATTTCATGCATCATCAATGATCCGATCAGCTCTTCCAATGGTAGCTTATTCAAGTTCTTTGCCTCTTGTGTTGCAGTGACCTTTGCTTTCCATGTCTTTGGCAAGGATCTAAGAATTTTTCTCATGAAATCACTATTAGAATAAATCTTTTCAAGACTTTTTAAACCATTAGTTATGTCAGTGAAGCGTATGAACATTTCAATGATTGATTCAGTGGATTTCATTTTGAAAATTCATATTGGTGCACTAGCATATTAATTTTTGATTTCTTAACTTGGTTTGTGCCCTCATGAGTAACTTCGAGTCTATCCCAAATTTCTTTTACAGAATTGCAAGTAGAAATTTAGTTAAACTCATTGGCATCTAAGGCACAATACAAGACATTCATAGCCTTAGCATTTAGCTAAATTAACTTTTTATCTTCATCACTCCAATCCTTTTTAGGTTTGGGTGTGCTAATGCCATCAACGACAAAGGTGAGTGTGTGCGGCCCATTGATTATAATACTCTACATATCATAATCAAGAGCTTGAATGAAGATTCTCATGCGAGCTTTTCAATATGTATTGTTAGTGCCATTGAAAAGTGGTGGTCTGTTAGTGGATTGCCTTTTGGCAAGTGAACCTCTCAATTGTATTGTCATGATTTTTATCTCCTAATTGTTAGATCAGTGCTAGTTGAGAATCCTGCTCTAATACCACTTATTGCCCCACTAAACAACCCAAGAGGAGGGGGAGGGGTGTGAATTGGGTTATTAAAAAAATTAACAAACCTAATTAGTGATGTGCAATGATGAATAATAAGTATGCTGAATATGAAGTAGCTAGCGAATAGAAAGTAAATGCAATAGAAGAGAAGAAAAGCACACAGACAAACATAGCAATTTATAGTGGTTCACTGTACCTCCAACACCTACATCCACTTTCTAAGCGATCCCTTGAAAATTTTCACTATAATCACCTGATTACAGTGTGGTTGTTTTACATAAGGCTCACAAACAAACCGAATTGATTTTATCCTAGGTTAACTAATCAAAATCTTTACAAGCCTTTTACCTAAGGATCCTTCAAACTAAACTAAATTTGGTACAACAATAATCCTTTAAGTTTTAGTCTCAACTAAAATTTTTACAACAAATTTGATAAAGAAGTAAATACAATAATGTAAAACACTATTTTGGTTGGATTGTTATCGCTGTAGCTCTTCTTTTTGAGGATGCTTTGAATGCTTCTAATAAATGCTCTCTTTTCTCTTTTAATACACTTTGAAGGATTAAAAAAGTATCGAATGAGAGTTGGTGAACTTTCTTTCAGATTAACTTTTCTCAAAGTGCTCTCTTTTCTTAATGAATAGTGTTTGAATAGTATTTTTCATTTATTTATTTATTTTTCTTTTCTCTTAATCATTTTTAAAAGGTTTTAGATGATTTGACATAAATTCTGGCCATTTATGACCATTGAAGATTGAAAATGGCCATTGATAAAAGATTCTGGGCGAAGGCCAACTTCTGCAGAACTAGCTATTGCACCTGCCAGATTTCATCAAGTTGGCTCAATTCATGCTTCGAGCGAGCTTGAGCAGTGTTTTTTCATAAGGCATTGTTCTATCCTACTGAGAGAGCTGGCTCAATTTTGTGTTAGGCTAGCTTGATCGGTAGTTAAGAAAAAAGGTGCTTCTATTGATCTGAGATAGCTGACTCGACTGGGCATCGGGTCGGCTCGTCTAGGCATCGGGTTGGCCTGGTTAGCAGACAAAAAAAAAATGCTTCTGTTGACCTGAGATAACCAACTCGATTAATGCATCGAGTTGGCTTGAGTAGTAGAGTTCCAAAATTGATCTTCTATCATTTTGAGATAGTTAGCTTGGCTCCAAATCAAGTTGGCTTGGTTGTGTGCCAAGCCAACTAACTAACTGCATGCCATGCCAGAGCTAACTTAAGTCAGAAGCGGGTCAGCTTGGACTTTGAGAAAAGATTCTTCTTACTCCAAAACCATTTAAAAAACTATTTCAAATAACTCAAAGGATCTTCATTTGATTATGGATTCATTCAACACCCTTTTTCCTTCTACAAAATAAGCTTTGACATTCTTAAGAAAGTTAGTATTAGTATTATGCTCCATAATTTTGTAATCATCAAAATCATTCTTAAAGACAACACTTGGGTAATCCTAGTCCACGTACATAGAAACTATACAAAAGAGGTTCAGTGTGGAGAATTTTAAGAAGGGCTATCTTCTGATAGGCAAAGAAATTTTTTTCTCTAAGAAGGATTATCCGACAACTCCTGAAGAGAGAGACCATATGAGTAGAGTCTCATGTACTTCAATAGTGGGATCTATCATATATGCCATGACATACTCACTAGGAGTAGTAAGTAGATACCAATCTGATATAGAAACAAATCACTGGAAGGTGCTGAAAATCATCCTTAAGTATTTGAAAAATACTAAGAACCAGTGGTTTATCTATAGTGAGTCAGATTTGAAACTAGTAGGATTTGCAGACTTTAGCTTTCAATTTGACTATGATGATAGCAAAAGTATGTTAGATTATATCTTTATCTTAAATGGTAGAGCCATCTACTGAAAGAATTCTAAGCAGTACATTATGACAGACTCTATTTGCGAGCCAAAGTACGTCATAGTATCAGATGCTATAAAAAAAGTTGTGTGGCTGAGAAAGTGCATCACCGAGCTTGGAGTAGTACCCTTCCTTGATGGTCCAGTCTTGCTCTACTATAATAGCACTGGTGCCATTGCTCAGACGAAGGAACCGAAGGCACACCAGCAGACGAAGCACATACTGTACTGCTACCACCTGATCCGAGAGATCGTAGATCAAGATGACGTCAAACTTCAGAAGATCGATGGAAAGAAGAACTTGGCTGATCCCTTCACTAAAGCCCTAGTGGTAAAGGAGTTCAACAACCATAAGTCGAAGATGGGTATTAGATACTATACTGAGTGGCTTTAGAATAAGTGAAAGTTGTTAAAAATTATATTCCAAAGTCAATCATCAGTCTATTGACGATTATGCTATTTTATATTTATAAATAATTTATTATTAAATAAAATAATATTCTAGCATTTTCATCATAAAGTCTACATCTTCTAATAAACTCTTTTATTATGATGAAGTCCTTAGGACTATTTAGTTTCAATAAAAAGATGATTTATCAATTAGTCCTTAAACTGTTCATGATCAAATGATACATCGTTAATCAAAATGATAATGTTTACCGAGTATAGATCACTGTATGCAATATAGATTGGTTATCCTCTTAACTAAGGAGTGTGGAGACACTGGTATGGCATAAGGATACATCATGACTAAACATGATCAACTCCAGAGCATTCTGCGTTCAAAAATTATTCTCATGGGATATGAGTGTAAGTATCCCTTAGACCTGAGATCATCATGATGGCTCGTAAGCAACTCACTATACTTTGGTGCCAGACTATCTAAATTTTTAATTTAGTAATGAAAGATTTCTGAGCACAGTCAAGTACTTGTGAAGTCGGTGTGTGATCAAGATAGGATTGACCACTCCAAGGATTTGAAGGAAATATATTATTATATTTTAATTTAGCGAAACCTTGGCTAGGATAATCCATGAGATGGATTTAATATTTTGAAATACAATATGGATGACCTAATCAGGGTTGTCAATTAAACTCTAAATTATCCTATGAGCATTAAGGTCAAGGGGATGAATTATATGAAAACTATATCCACATGGGTTCTAAGAGTGTTGCTTTACACATTCAACCTATCCGGCCATCGAGTATCATTGCTAGATAGTCACTTTGATTGGTATAAAAATTTATTTTTATACTTTCAGCTTAGGTTCAAACCTATGGGATCACATACATAAGAGGTCTCGATCTGATCGGATGGTTGATCAATGATTTAGAATCATTCTAAGATCAAACAATCAATACGATTGATGTTTAACCTAATGCAAGTATTGCAAGAGGATTGATTAGCAATTAGATTGCTAATTAGCTTAATTTGATTAAGTTAGAAGGCTGAGATTAAGTTTAATTAAATATAATTTTATTAGATTTAGTTTGGGCTTGATTAGATCAAGTTCAATTGGTTTATTGGATGAGCCAATTGCAGGGAAGAACAAGTCCCTGTTCAATTTAGACTTGTATGTACCCAATTTCTAATTTGATAAGAAATTAAATTAGATTTAAATTTAATTTAATATAATTTAATTATACTCTTTGTTGGACTAAGATCATGTCTAATTAGGTTGCATTAGTTTTTATTTAATTGGATTTAAATAATAAGTTAGACCATGTCAAAACTAGAAGTCCTAGCGTGACTAGGATTTCTCCATCTTGCGCCAACTTACTTTCCATGCCCCACCACACTAATTCCCTTGGAATGTTCATGAAAAAAATTATTTCCAGAGAGTATCTATTCCCTTTTTCTATCTCCCACCATTTTAGAAGGAAATTACTTGTGAAATAGATCAAAACAAATAAGTTGTTTTGACCTAGATCTCTATTGGATAAAGTTTGATACATCATCTTTCCTTATTTCTTTGAGGCACCAAACCATCTGATTTTCCTCTAATATTTTCATGAGAAATAGAAAGCTTATTTGCACATATTTTCTAGAGTTCACAAAAAAAAATAAGAAGGGGATACCCAAGAGTTGGGTGCTCCAATCCTTGCTCAATTTGGACCTACTTTTCTAGGTATTTGACCTAGACAAGAACTCTATCATAACTCTCTATTTAAAGGGAGTTAGGGCATGAGTTTTCTATAGGTTTTAGATTTGAGAGAGAGGTTTGGGATGTGGGAAGCTAGGTGCAAAGAAGATCTAGGTGTGGTGCTTGATTAAGACACAAACTATTGTATCCTGGTGAGAGAAAAAGAAGGGTGAAGAAAGGGTTCTTCTCCAGGATTTTTATTATCCCTTCCTCTTCTTATTGTGAGATTTTGAGAGATGAATCCCTTCACAAATCTGTTTCTTCTTCTTTTGAATTTTAGAGGGTCCAAGGATTGAAGAAGAAGGTTCCAGGTTAGCCATCGAAGAAGTATTAGCACAGTACTAGCATGCTATGTTGATTTCCTATCGTCGGACTTCAGATCTTAGATCAGGGTCTTGTGTGGGCATCCTATAGAGGCTGGACACTTGTGCAGCTCGGAGCAATGACCTCAGCCTCGGATCAATGAGTTGAAGAATCTAACTTTCTAAGATAAGGGTGATGCGATCTTCCTTTTGATGCTAGATTAGATCTAGTATAATATTACTTTGATGTTGATTTGATCAACTTTATATTTTCTTTTTTTTTTCAATTTTAGATTTAATAGCATACTTAAATCATGTAATAAGATCCTTGATCTAGGGCTTTTTCATGTGTTATTTATGAATTAATATGATTAGTTTACCTCTTTCGCTGCGTGTTTTTGAAAAAAGTTTTAAAATTTGATCATGAAACCCTAGATCTGTTTCCTTCATTATGCTGCCCATGCAAGCAGAAGAAGGAGATCCGATCATGTATCGATCAAAGTTTTGTTGACAATCTGATCGAAGGTAGAACTAGGAGATCTAGATCTGATTTACTGAAGTCAGATCAAGTAAGGTGAAGATGTCTAGATCTAAACCTGAGTAGATACCAATAGAGGCCGAATGCATGTATGGCTTGAAGGTGAACCTCGATTAGTTTCAGATCATCAAATCACGGAGATTATCTAGTTGTGCAAGGTGATATGATCACCAACCCTTTGCATTATTGCTTTATTTTCTAGATTTACTAATCATATCTATGAATCCTAGGCTAGATCGAATCCAAAAAAGTTTTAAATTCTACTACATCTGATCTGATCCAATTCGATCGGCCCAAAAGTTTCTTTAATTGGTATCAGAGCCAGGTTGTTGGTTCATAGATCTAGATTATATGGATTTAAATTAGATTTTTGATGAGATTAAAAATAGTATGAACTTTAAAATACATGGAACGTATATTTAGATACATGAGATGTATATTCAAAGCATGATTAGATTAGATCTATTTCATATATGTGATATATGCAAGTTATAGATCTAGGTCTGAATCCTAATAGCAAAGTACTTCGATTGAGATAGTTGCCATGGCTGTCCAGTCATAAGAGTAAGAAGGGCTTTAAAGACTATCGCTTTTCATTCGATGGGATGCTCTTATGGTGTGCAGGGGTACCATTATAATGATTCTCATGAAGAAGAACAACGAAAGAAAGGATAAAACTTACTTTTTGTTAATCCTAGATTCAAAAATCTTAGGATCTATTTTTCATGCTTTGTTTATATGAACCTATTACACTTAACTGAGAATTAAGGTATGAAAATACCTAGATCTAAAAATTGAGAATTAAAAGATCTAAGATATTTTTATTGAAGGGAAAACCTTGTTTCCTAGGTCAAGTTAGTTCAGATCTAACTAGATCAAGAGGGATAATTTAAAAATTTTATCTTAGATCCAAATCAAATCTAAGACTCTTCAGATCTAATTTTATTAATTTGATAAAATAAAATAAAAATAAATTAAATTAAATCTAATTTAATTGTACCTTGTTATGGGTAATCCTATTATCCTATGATGATCTCGATGTTTGTCTAAGATTCTGGATGTAGCCACGCAAGCGTCTGACCTCTACCGGTATCCACTCAGGTAGAATTTGAAGATCTTTTCCTTCTTAATCTATACTCCAAAGATTAAATCTAGATCTAATCTTGAAGATCTTCAAAATAGCTTTTGATTATCGGGTGTTGTCTCTCGCAGCAGTGCAACCTTCTTGCTTTCTTGTCGCCTTTCTCTTGCTTGGATCACACCAAACTGAAGCCCAAAACTTTTGGGCATGGAAAAGAGATAGAGAATCTGAAGGAGACATGGAGAAAGAGAGAGAGGGGCTATGTGGCATGGGCAAAGGACAGAAGCTCTCATTCTTAGGCACAGACAGGGTTTATATACACCCTGCTGCGCCATGCAGTGCCACATCATCTCGGCCAATCATGATTCTTTATGCAATCAGATCTAAATCTGATTGATGGGATGACATCATCTGATTCAATCAGATTAGAGTCTTATACAAACCTCCTTAGGTGGTGCCAAGATTGGTCAAAGAAGAGTCTTTGGTGCCACCCAAGTAGAGAGCATGAAGTAAACGGAGTTCCATTCGTATGGGACTCCAATCTTTATCCTCTTCGGATGCATGCCTCCCTAGGCGTGCAGCCCCTCCCTTTTCTCCTTTTAGCAGAAAAACAAAGCCCTATCTACTCTCCTATGGATGCATGACACATGGGCAGATGTCTAAGTGTCAAAGGTCAATGTTTGACCAAAATCAAAGAACAAGATTTAGCAGGTGACAAAAAATGGTAGGTGTTGTCTCAAATTTATCTTATAAATTAAGATAATTCTTTTCTAACCTGGACAAGCTCCAGTCAGACCAAGTAAAGATTTTTGAGTGAGCCCAAATATATTTGGCTCAGTCGAGATAACTTTTAATGATTGTTGAAGGAGAATATCAGGCTCAATCGTGTGCTAGCACGATTTTCTTGAACCTAATTGAATCTTATTCAAATCAATTGAACTGGGTTAGTCTAATTGATGATATCTAGATCTAAATCCTTATTTGTGTGACCCAGTTAGATTAAGTTTCATATGATAATGGGATATGTCATAATCTCTATCATTGCCATCATCGAAACACCTTTCGATGGATCAGAACTTTTCTGATTCAAACAACTAGTACGATCGATCATCCAAATCATTCTAATTGCTCCCAAAATCCACCAATGACACCTAGCAGCATATGGTGGCAACCCATTAGAACTAAAAATGAACCTCTCAGTGTAGTTACCTATGTGATTAAGTTTCTCTATCTTAAGCTCCGATCGGATTAGGGTTAAGGTGATCTCGTCAATCTCTAATTTTCATCATATGAATTAATCATTCGATTCAAGTCCGATGTGAAAACTCTAATAGAAACTCTTTTTATCATTTCACTCTGCCATGGCCATGGGCTTATGGACTTGATTCTCATGATCATCATAGGGCTGCTCCTCATCTATCGAGGTAGATAGATCTCCTATTCGTGCAATCCAATTCCTACAATGAACATGCTATAGCCAACATACACCTCAGGATTTCGAATGGCTAGGAGACCGAGTTATGGTATAGTGAAACTCTAACACCCTCAAGGTGAACTACCGATACATCTCAGGTCAAAGAACCAAATACACCACTACAGCTTCGGACCAGTCATTGACGAGAAGGTAGACTTCCTCATGACTGCTCGAGATGGTCACGCTTAGTGCCCTTGTTCTCTAACGAGTACCTATACTATCACTCTGGTGTCTCTACACCATAGACTCAAGGCTCATCTATCCTAAAGAAGCGATCATGCACCAACCTTCTGGATCAATCACCATCCTTGTGATGATCCTACGGTTGGGAGCATTTTATGAGTTAATAATGAAAATTCATGTCTTAAATTTTCAACTCTTGAAAATATGAACTATCATTACCATTAACATAAGGGATGTATCATTGACACTTTCAAATACACACTACGATAGAAAATAACCTATTTTATTATTTATAGTTAAAATTATAATTTTGCCATTAGATGTGTATTACAAGTGTTTAGCCAATTCTGGCTTCTAAGGCACACATATCTAACAAACACCCACTTGACCTAAAGCCAATTGGCTACAATTTTAAGTCCCATCTTCTCAAGATGGGTTTTAATCTTTTGCTGGCCTAATGGCTTTGTGAGTGGGTCTGTCGCATTATCTGCAGAGTTGACTCTCTTGACCTCGACATAACCCTTCTCGAGGTAATCGTGGATGAGGTGGTATCATCGCTCGATGTGCTTGAATTTTTGTTGAGACCTTGGTTCCTTAGCAAGGGCTACGGCACCATTATTGTCACAGTAGAGAGGAATGGCATCTGATGGCATCACTTTGATTTTTTTGGTGAATTTCTTGTACCAAAATGCCTCCTTCGTAGCTTCTGATACAGCGAAGTACTCTACTTCCATAGTGAAATCTGCTATCGCTGTCTGCTTAAAACTCTTCCAACTGACAGCACCATCCTTACAGACAAACGGACTCACAGATGTCGACTTTCGATCATCTATATCAGACATAAAATCTGAGTCTGTATACCCCTGGACTTGGAGTTCTCCATTATCAAAAACCAACAACATATCTTTAGTTCTTCTCAAGTACTGAAGGATACATTTCACAAAAGTTCAGTGTTCTTCGCCTAGATTTGATTGATATCTACTCGTGACACTCACAGCATGGGCTATATCAGGTTGTGTACATAACATGGCATACATGAGGCTCCCTATTCCTGAAGCATAAGGGACTTGCTCATGCATTCTATCTTCTCAGGTGTGCTAGGGCACATCTTCTTGGAGAGATGAATGCCATGTCTGAAGGGTACGAAATTCCTCTTGGAGTTTTCCATGCTAAACCTCTTTAGCACTTCCTCTATGTACATCTTCTGTGAAAGACCTAGCTGAAGGAAAATCCTGATTTCCCGGTCTAGGTTCATTCAGATCTGATCAGATCAAGAGATATATTTCAAAAATTTTTCTCTTAATCCCAATCAGATCTTGATATGTTTCAGATCTGATTCTTATTATTTTAATAAAATAAAATTAAAAGGTAAATTAAATCAAATTTAATTTACCTGATCTGGATAATCCTATTACCCTATTGATGATCCTGTTTGCAGCGGAAGGTTCTGGATCTTAGCCACGTAAGCGCCTGGCCTCTACCAGTATCCACTCGGGTTGGATCTGGAGATCCTCTTCTTCTCTATCATGCCTCCAAAAATTAGATCTGAATCTGATCTGAAGGATCTTCAAAACTCTTTTGAAGATGAGCAGTCGTCCTTTGCAGCAGCGCAGCCTTCTTATTTTTGATCGCCTTTCTTTGATCTGAATCGCACCAACCAGGGTCCAAAACTCCTTTTGGACGTGGAGAGCAAGGGGAGAAGAGACTATGGCGTGGAGAAGGAGGGGAGAGGCAGCCTTGGGGCATGGGGTTTCTCAATTGAATTGCATTTAATCTGAGTTGGGCGCAGGGTCTTATTTATAGACTAGCTGTGATCCAACTCCTCTTCTTCCCAACCAATCACAACCCTTTGTAAAATCAAATCTAAATCTGATTGGTGGGAATAGAGTCCCCTGGATTCCTCCTTAGAGGGCACCTAAGATCAGTCAAAGTTGGTTCTTAGAAGAACTCTAATTAGAATCCAAAAAGGAGATGGAGTCCTTGGCCAACAAGGACTCCTAAGCGCCTCCAACTTGGGCACATGCCTAGGGTGGCGTGAAACCTTCTCCTTGCTAGGTTCTGGTAGGGGGACAGGCCCCCACCTGCTCTCCAATAGGTGCGTGACATGTGGTCAAAAGTCAAAGTTTGAGCAATGGTCAATGTTTGACCAGTCAAAGGTAGACTTTTGACCAAAATCAAAGAATAAGAAATGGCAGGTGACCAAAAATGGTAGGTAGTGTCTTACAAATAAGACAACCTTTTCTGACTTGGACAACCTCCTGTCAGACCATATGAAGGCCTCTGTTTGAGCACAAACTCCTTTGGCTCAGATAGGACAACTTATTTATGATAGCAAAAGAAGAACGTTATGTTCAATCGAGTGCTAGCACGATTTCCTTGAACCTAATTGAATCTCATTCAGATCAATTGAACTAGATCAGTTCAATTGATGATCACCAGATTTAAACCCTTATTTGTGTGACCCAGTTAGGTTTAGTTCTGTATGGTAATAGGATATGTCATGATCTCTATCATTGACATCATCGAAACTCCTTTCGATGGATCAGAACTCTTCTGATTCGAGCAGCTAGAATGATCGATCATCTAAATCATTCTAATTGCTCCCAAAATC